>VMBQ01003134.1:0-110268 GCA_007657795.1 Dreissena rostriformis
TAAATCGATATATGGTCTTTATGTCGCATTTTGCCTTGTTTTAAATCTGGATTTTAATTGACAAATGCATGTTTTACATTTAAAACGTTAATTGAAGACATAAATACATTTTTTGCGAACTGGCGGTAAAACTAAATTATGCAACATTTGACATCTCGACAATATAACCGTAAGTTTTTCTAAGCACAAAGCCGATACAGACACGTTTACTCGTAGAAATTGCAGAACCAATTTTGTGTCTATGTGTCTTACGAACAAATGTTCGAAATAGTGAGGATTTGCAAATGTCGTACATCATTTATGCTATACTACACATCAAAGTTTGTCAACCAGTTTTCAGATGATAATTAAACACTTTTTGAAGACAAGACTAAACGTTTTCAATTTAGATTAGTTAAAGTATTTTTAACAAAGACGAAAATTCCACTTATTCATTCGGGCCTACAGGCGGGACATTTCTCCAGCATGTTATGTATCTTGGTAAAGGTCAATTAAGATGAAAACCTGGGTTAGATAGCTACGCCGAAAACAACGCCCAAAATGTCATCTCTTTGAAAAAAGTTAAAAAAATGTTTCCGTAATTTTCGGATTATGAGGGAAACACTATATATAAAACGCAACTTAATGTTATTTTATGTTTTTAAATGTTTCAATATTAAATTCAAAACGCTTAAGCGCTTGTATGATTGCTACTTATAAAGGGAACGAAATTCAGTGAATGCTTTCACTCGTAGATTCTAAATCCATGTGAAAGCATGACTGTAATGGCAGTTCAACTAATATAAACGCTTTTGAAACACTAAGACTAACTTCTTATTACTTGAACAGAAAGGTAAACATGCCAAACAGATTTCTGTGGCATTATATATCTTATGATAATTAGCCGGCGCATTTTACGACGGAATGTACGGCATATGCAAGATGTGTGCTTTAGTTTCTGGACTGAAGACCTTGAAAAACCATTGTTTAACGTATACGTGGGAAAAACAGAGTAGTAAATAACATAATAGAATTAAATGTACGTTTAGGGTGAAATTGCATTTCAGAAAAACGACGTTTCATGTTTTCATTGGTCATAGACTGGAATACAACTTTTGTGTCTATTAAAGACTGTTATTTGTTTACAACACGATGTCTCGTGTCTACATGGGCCATTTACATGCGAATAACTCTCGAATCTTGACAGAAAGACAAGCAAACTGGTCAAGCAATCACTCTTTGTTATATCAGGTGGTCTCGTCAAGCAATCACTCTTTGTTATATCAGGTGGTCTCGTCAAGCAATCACTCTTTGTTATATCAGGTGGTCTCGTCAAGCAATCACTCTTTGTTATATCAGGTGGTCTCGTCAAGCAATCACTCTTTGTTATATCAGGTGGTCTCGTCAAGCAATCACTCTTTGTTATATCAGGTGGTCTCGTCAAGCAATCACTCTTTGTTATATCAGGTGGTCTCGTCAAGCAATCACTCTTTGTTATATCAGGTGGTCTCGTCAAGCAATCACTCTTTGTTATATCAGGTGGTCTCGTCAAGCAATCACTCTTTGTTATATCAGGTGGTCTCGTCAAGCAATCACTCTTTGTTATATCAGGTGGTCTCGTCAAGCAATCACTCTTTGTTATATCAGGTGGTCTCGTCAAGCAATCACTCTTTGTTATATCAGGTGGTCTCGTCAAGCAATCACTCTTTGTTATATCAGGTGGTCTCGTCAAGCAATCACTCTTTGTTATATCAGGTGGTCTCGTCAAGCAATCACTCTTTGTTATATCAGGTGGTCTCGTCAAGCAATCACTCTTTGTTATATCAGGTGGTCTCGTCAAGCAATCACTCTTTGTTATATCAGGTGGTCTCGTCAAGCAATCACTCTTTGTTATATCAGGTGGTCTCGTCAAGCAATCACTCTTTGTTATATCAGGTGGTCTCGTCAAGCAATCACTCTTTGTTATATCAGGTGGTCTCGTCAAGCAATCACTCTTTGTTATATCAGGTGGTCTCGTCAAGCAATCACTCTTTGTTATATCAGGTGGTCTCGTCAAGCAATCACTCTTTGTTATATCAGGTGGTCTCGTCAAGCAATCACTCTTTGTTATATCAGGTGGTCTCGTCAAGCAATCACTCTTTGTTATATCAGGTGGTCTCGTCAAGCAATCACTCTTTGTTATATCAGGTGGTCTCGTCAAGCAATCACTCTTTGTTATATCAGGTGGTCTCGTCAAGCAATCACTCTTTGTTATATCAGGTGGTCTCGTCAAGCAATCACTCTTTGTTATATCAGGTGGTCTCGTCAAGCAATCACTCTTTGTTATATCAGGTGGTCTCGTCAAGCAATCACTCTTTGTTATATCAGGTGGTCTCGTCAAGCAATCACTCTTTGTTATATCAGGTGGTCTCGTCAAGCAATCACTCTTTGTTATATCAGGTGGTCTCGTCAAGCAATCACTCTTTGTTATATCAGGTGGTCTCGTCAAGCAATCACTCTTTGTTATATCAGGTGGTCTCGTCAAGCAATCACTCTTTGTTATATCAGGTGGTCTCGTCAAGCAATCACTCTTTGTTATATCAGGTGGTCTCGTCAAGCAATCACTCTTTGTTATATCAGGTGGTCTCGTCAAGCAATCACTCNCCATCCATCCATCCATCCATCCATCCATCCATCTATCTATCTATCTATCTTTAAACGAAAGAGTCCATAAAAGCGGAAAGTGTCGTACCTGATTAGCCTGCACGGGCTAATCTGGGACACCACGTTACGCACATGTATTAAGCCATGATATCACAGAGCGAGATTCATGTTTATATATGGTTGTATTCGAAAGAAAAGAGTGTGCATGATTATGGTATCATGATGTTTTTTTGTATTCCCTATGTCTATATGAACAGATATTATATGTTAATAGTAATATCTTTAAATTAAAATATTACAACATTCCAAATGCATTCCTGCCGTGTTCATTTATGTTGACACATAGATTCCACTTCAAATGTACAATTAATTGATACTATGTGCGTTAACAACTTATTTAATTTAGTGCACACATCCTAAAGGGTGTCCTCTAAAGCTGTCACGTTTCTTAGCAATTGCAAGGGTATCAAACAGGCCACAAATCACCGTCCAACCCGTCTCGAAAAAAACAGCTCATACCTCAACGCCTTTGAGAACCGTGTGACCCAATAACCGATATTTCTCCGTTACAATTATACCATGCCTATGTCAACCAACTGCGTTCTAAAATAATCTAGATATTCGACACAACATCAATAATTAATTTGCCAGACACGCACAGATGTTGCCATTATACTCAGACATATAGTTTGCATATAGCACATGCTGTTTCCAATACGAACGATTTCATTTGCTATTCATAATTGTGTCGTTTTCTGAGAAAACTGGGCAAAATGCATGTGCGTAAAGTGTCGTCCCAGATTAACCTGTGCAGTTCACACAGGCTAATCAGGGACGACAATTTCCGCTTTTATGGAATTTTTCGTTTAAATGATGTGTCTTCTTAGCGAAAATCAAGTTAAGGCGGAAAGTGTCGTCCCGGATTAGCCTATACGGACTGCACAGGCTAATCTGCGATTACACTTTATGCACAAGCATTATGCCAGTTTTCTCAGAACACGCCACAATTAAGTAGGCAGTGTCATATTTTTTTACGTAAAATGAAGGCATGTCTGACTTTCAATAGTGCCGATAATTATGTCCTATTAAGACACATATTAATCGTTTGCGGCAAAACATGCTATACAATAAGTTGATGAAATATTTCGCTTTGTCAAAAATATATATTTCAAAACTATTACGAAAACAGAAACCCAGTTAACGGATTATTGTACGTAGAAATATTGTGGAAATTTATGTTTATTTATCCTTTAAGTATGCTTACTATGCTATGTATTTTGTTTTACCTTAAAAGGCACCAACGGTAAGCCAATAACTTATCGCTGGAGTCGGTCGCTGGGAAAACCAGGCTTAAGGCATTTGCGTTAATGCTTGCCCCATATTTAACTGTGCTGTCCGCAAAGGCTTATTTAGTAACGACACTGTCCGCCTTGATTGGACTTTTGTTTAGAAAGACTTCATGAAAACGAATGCTTTCATTAAAGCGGAAAGTGTCGTTTATGATGAGGCTGCTTCCTGCTCAGGCTAATATGGGACGTTATTTTACGCACATGCATTAAACCCGGTTTTCCTACAGTTTGGCTAGAATCTACGTGTTTTTGAACTTGCTACTGCTCAAATGTTGACTTACACTAAACTCATATTCACAAGAGTATATTATATTTTGCAATTGAAATCTCAATTTGAAACACATGTAAGTAGCGTCAACTACATGTATGTTGAATGTTGATTCCAAACTATTTTAAAAATTGCTTATTTGTAGTTACAGCATATACTGTTTCTGGTTAAGAATGACTTAACCCTTTGAGCGCTGGAACCGGATTTTGAAGGCCTTTGCAAACAGTTTGGATCCAGATGAGACGCCACAGAACGTGGCGTCTCATCAGGATCCAAACTGTTTGCTATTCTGATAGTATTCTTTGAAAAAAAATCAAAGAAAATCCTAATTTTAGAAATTTAGCAGACAACATTTTAGCAGATGACACATTTCCCAGCATGCAAAGGGTTAAACGCAGTATTCTAACAGTATTCGGGCAAGCTTTTGCGTTCAGCCACCGATTGACGTTTGTCGTCTTAGACAGTTATTCGTCATGGTTGCCAGATGGCATGGTAATTTTTTGAATATGTACTCTTTTAAATCGTCGAAGAAACGGATGATCGGATTCCTAAATAATCTTGCAAAAATGTTCCTTGGGTGAACTTCTATCAAGTTCCTCAAAATAAATTAGATTTATATAAAAAAAATATGTCATTTTTATTCTTATTTGTCTTTATAGAGTTATATGAATACTTATATGAATTATGAATGGTGATAATGATTCTGTCAACAGCATGGTCATTAGTGTGCAATGCAGGTTCCCTTATATCTCTTAGAATATAAACATAAATTCGAAGATTTTAAATCAACGACTATAGTGAATATTAGCGTCAAATTGAATGCACCTTTTTGAATGTAATTATAATTTGTATTGCAAACTCCAATACCGAAAAATGAAAGGAAAGGTATATTTGTGAATTTGTTTTACGTTTTTATTTCAAGGTATATTACAGTTATGTCATAGATTATTTGTATTTCTAGTGTGAATACCATACAGCGTTTCGCAGATAACGCTGTTTCACAAATTCGGATGAATCGAAATACGTGTATACGAACAGAGTACATGTATATAGAGTTACGTATAAATAAAATAATCGGTGGTTAACATATGTCATTCCTTTTCTTTAAAATGTTATCAGTATAGAAAGTAAATACCTATTAGACATCTCCTTAAGACACTTTTAAATTTAAAAAGTAATTCTTCAATGCGTCTTGAATGAACAATACAAATGGGAAATATGAGCCTCGCTCTGTGTAATACATGTACGTAAAGTGTCGTCTCAGATTAGCCTGTGCAGTTCGCACGGGCTCACCAGGGACGACATTCCCGCGGTTATCGTATTTTTTGTTCAAAGGAAGGCTCTTCTTGATTAACATTCAGCTTATGGGGGAAATGTCGCCCCTGATTTGCCTGTATGGACTGCACAGGCTTATCTTGGACGACACTTTACGCACGTGCATTAAACCCCGTTTTCACAGAGAAAGGCTCAAATGGCAAAAAAATGTATTCAGACAACATCGCAATTTCTTACAGCACGACGCCGCTTTGTTGATAACTAGGCGAAATCAGGACACACACAACGTCATCGGTGTTCATGTCTGAATCGCTCCGTCGTCTGATCAATACTCTGGTATAAACAGACGACAGCGAGGGGAATCAGAACGAAAAAACGATCAATACAAGTTTTGGTCGGAAACTGGAACACGCTGACTAACTTGTATTGCTTACATGTGTGTCGTGTTTGTTATATTGCTTTTAAAGTGACTATGTCGACTTAACAATAAGCGACACTCTGGACAAGGGTTTTATTAGTATAAATTATCTCACATAAACATACAATAATACAACATTTTGGTAGCTTCCGAAGTATTGATATAATGATATTACTTGTGAAAGTGTTGCAAGAACAGATCCGCAAAATGCACTTTTTCGTTTGGCGCCAGAAGTGCGGTTTCTCGAATGATTATCATAAGTGCGCAGTAGATTTCAACTCTCTCTATAAATAAACGAGAAGACGGCGCTGAATTTGACGTTCATGTATGTCTAGTATGTATTGCACGCCTTCTTCGGTATTACTATAAAACGGAAGAGTGTTGCTCACGTAAATTGGTAACCTTTTGCTTAATTTGAAAATAGTATAATCAGTTAAATATTTATTCGTGGAATTGCATCACACACAGGTTTATTTCAGAAATGTCATGTTATCATATAAATTAAGTATATAGATTTGTTTAAATGTTTAAATTGTTTGTAATAAAGGCCTATATGCGAATCCAGTACATACCATCACTAGATACATTGTGTTAATTACACATGCCTTTCATAAGGTCGACCGTTGATTAATGACTTTCTATAAGGTAAAACTAGCATTTCGAATGTCTTCTTTTTTCAACACATTCAATTGCATAAAAATGAGCGTCAGAGTGTTGAATGCGAAACTTTACATGAATTTACATTGTCAAAGTAAATGTCATAACACACGTCGATACAATATTTTGATATTACGTTCTTAATAATACCGTTGCCTTTTTTGAAATGCGATCGGTTACCAGTTCACATTTACTCGCGTCAGACAAATGTTGCAATCTGCGTCATGCATATCATGCATCGATAGGCTAACTACAGTAGTGCATTTGATCAGATTCAAACAGGGTTTACTGGCCTTTATCTTGCGATCTAATGTTCAGCAATTGACGTAAATGATTTACAGTGTCATTGTCGATTAGCCGTAGTAGACCGTTTTCTAATGCACCTTGTTCAGCGTGAATGTTAAGATGTCCAATCGATATGTACAACAGTCATGACTAATTTCTTATTTAGGATTCGCCAATATATATTTAACATTTCAAGCAAAATCTCAGCTCAAACACACTTCTGTCAATTCAAATGAGAAAGAAAGCTCTCACAGCACATACCATTGCTCTACGATAAGGTCACAGTCCACTGACAACTATCAATGCTGAATTGACATCAGTTCTACAGAAAGAAAAATAAGGTGAATTTAAGTGAATACTACTTCGTTTGTTTAAAAATAAACGTGCTTGTTTATAGGTCTAAACGATCTTGCCCGATCTTCTACTTCAGGGAGCCACATTTCGCTCATTTTTTAAGAAAATTTGTCAGGATTTTTTCTTCATGTAGGCCAATACCTTTGTTATCAATGTTAATACACAGTTGTTACAAATTGGATTTTTTTTTAATTTTATTTTTCAAATGTACTTACCCTATGTTAGTTTATGCTGAAATACACAACGCTGCTAGAATGGTATTACGCTGCTCACAAGGTATCGGGTTTCCTGGAGTGATACAGTTAACTGTTAAATTGTTATTATTTATCAGCCCGAATAGTTTATATTTTTAGTTTAAACCGACCACGACCACGCTATGCATTATGAGTACGTTTCGATTTGCGTTGAAACTTATTATCCAGGGAAATTTAACTTTATTTAGAGTATGATGCTTTGACTTTGTTGACAGTATACTATAGTTACACCTTCTCGAATAAGCATGGGCATTTTGTTTACTGTAATATAAAATCACGTTTATAAACACAACCATAGACGAGACCTGAATAACGGGTGAACATTATAATTATTAAATATATTCGAATACATTATACATGTATATTGATAATATATTCGAATACATTATACATGTATATTGATAGCAGCCAAACTATACCAGCAAGACTTCCGATAGCAAACGCAAATATAATAAATTACTATTACAATAATCATATATGCTAGTTGCAACACGCAGTGAGAGTGATATGTAATGACATTTCATCAGGCCAAACGTGCTATCCTAATGCAAAGAGATAATACGCGTAGATCAGCAAAATATGATCATACACACTTTAAATTAATTGATTTGTTTTTTCTTAATATTTTGGGTCTATATTGTTACAAAGTGTATTGCATTTGCTATTTTTATCTGCACTGAATAGCAGAATTTATGTAAACTTTACGCAAATTTCCCAACAAAGGAAATCAACAGTATTTCTTAAGTATGTTATAATGGAAACTTACTGCACACATTTAAATACAAATATAAATCATGGAGTACAGCGTATGTTTGAGATTTGTTTTAATTAGAAGCGTTGATGCACGGAATTAAACGAAAATATTTGTTCAATTTAAATGAGGACTATATCTTACCATGTTGCGGTCAGGTCCGGGACTTTTTTTCTGGATTGTTTATGAGAAGTTCTATAACGCTAATTGTGTTCTATGCACATATAAATTTCAGCGAGTATATGTAACAATACTGCGTTTGACAGTTATTATAAATGAGAAACAATATATGATGTAAATCCAAATTAGAAATTATTAAAACAAGTTTGAATAATCATGCAACATAGTTTACGCGAATGTAATGTGTTTCCCAACTGAGATTTCAATTGCAAGACATTATGTATACTACTCTTGTGATTGAGATTTCGGTGTATGTCAACATTTGAGCCGTTGAACGTTCAAAACAAATAGATTCGAACCGAGCCTTGTGGTAACTGGGCTCAATGCATGTGCTTAAAGTGGCGTCCCATATTAACCTGTGTAGTACGCACGGTCTAATCATTTCTGGTTTAGGGAAATTATTCGTTTATATGAAGTCCTTTCTAAACAAAATTCCAGTCTAGGCGGAAATTGTAGTCCCTTAATAAGCCTGTGCGGACAGCACAGACTAATCTGGGGCAATAATTTACGCACATGCATTAAGCCCGGTTTTCACAGAGACTTACTCATAAGTTTTTTGGCTGACTGTTGGTGCCTTAAAGTTTAAGCTATACGTAGCACATTAAGCACACATAAAAAAATAAGCATACATTTCTACAATAATTCTATTACAATAATCCGTTAAGTGGGTTTCTGTTTCCATAATACTAAAGAAGATTGTTTTGAAATATATTATGTTTACCCTTCCAAATGTTTCATCAACTTATTGAATAGCATGTTTTGTCGAACACGTTAAGTATTTTTCTTAATAGGACATAAATATCGGCACTATTGAATGTCAAACATGCCCTCATTTTATGTAAAAAAATAAACACTGCCTATATAATTATGAATATCATATGAACATCGCGTGAAACCGCATGAGCATTAGGCAAACACTGTTTCTGCGTATAATGACAACATCTGTGCGTGTATGGCCAATTTATTAGTTATGTCGTGTCGAATATCTAGATCATTTGAGAACGTAGCTGGTTAATATAGGCATGGTTAAATTGCATCAAGGGAATGTTGGTTAAGGGGGCGCACGTTTCGCAAAGGCGTTGAGGTATGATCTGGTTTTTCGAAACGGGGCTGACGGTAAATTGTGGCGTGCTTGTTTGATTCCCCTGCACTTGTTTGGAAACGTGATAGCTTAAGAGGAAACGCTATAGTTTGTGTGCACTAAATATTAACTTTGTTACTCAATTTTTATCCATTATTGGAGTCGCAAATTGGTGAAAAACGACTAATATCTAATATGAAAAAAAAAATGGTATTCCATTGTATGACCAATGAAGACATGTAACGTTGTTATCATGAAATTTAATTCTTCTTCAAACGTACATTTTAATTTATGAGGATTTCCCACCCTGTGCTTATCCCACGTATACGTAAAACGATGTTTGTTTTCTCAAGGTCTTCAGTCCAGAAACGAGAGCTCACATCTTGCATATGTGACCCTCATAACCATTCCTTTTCTTAAACAGCATTCAGAGCCGCAATGATTTAAGCAATAACAATGATAGGTCATGCGTTATGTAAGAAACAACTCGACACGAATCAACCTTCACTGTACCGGCGCGCTAAATTCCCTTTTTACAAAAGAGCACCCTGCTCTTTTAAAATAATAGCAGGGGCAATTAACGTTTCCACTTTTTTTATCAGTATAATCAGTTCTATACATGTATATACAGATAACTAGTTAAATAGTACTGTACGCAGCTTTGTGGACATTTTTTTATTCGATACACAGTATCATGTATACTATATATAGCTGTTAAAATAAGCTCGATAAATGCCATTGTATGTTTGCGAGGTCTCCGGTTTAGGTCGTTAAATCTCGGCAGCATTCGCAAATTTTCCGGGAATTTCAAATTGATAACATGACTGTTTACATGGACGGACCAACTATGTAAATGAATGGCCTATACATAAGAAAATAAACAGACAATTTTCATTTATTTTTATTTTGTATACACGCAATTTCAGGAGTCATACAATGAGAAGAAAAAAATACAATTGAATCTTATATATCTGTATTTAAATTCAAACGGCTGCTCAATGCATTATATTGATGTATGCATTCCGTCTGAATAACTCTAGAGTCTAGTCACAACAAAAATAGAAATAAGGAAACTTAATTGTTAGTATATGTATAAGGACTAACTCGTGCATAATAATATGCATGGAACGTGATTTTTCTCTAATATACACGTATATGTCAAGGGATTCTATGGCGGTCCTATTAATCATTTTCTGACCGAATATGTATTATTTCTCTAATTCAACAAACAATTGTGTATATGTATACTTGCACTAACAGCTAATTTCGCAAATGACAACATTTGTTCAATTCAATATACAAATACACTTCGAAATTGCAATGACCATGATT
Organism: Dreissena rostriformis; assembly: GCA_007657795.1. Lineage (NCBI taxonomy): Eukaryota > Metazoa > Mollusca > Bivalvia > Myida > Dreissenidae > Dreissena > Dreissena rostriformis. Next base: position 10,827 of record VMBQ01003134.1, read on the forward strand.
TACGATTAGTATTACAAATCACAATTATTTATAACAAAAAACACCTAATTTTTGTTTTGTCGTGATCACACACATGATTATTCCCCAAATGCCTTTTTATCATATAAATATAGTATATTGAGACCTATAAATGTCTTCTTGTATTATCTCTTTCAGTGCGGGAACCGAATTTTGAAGGCCTTTGCAAACAGTTTGGATCCAGATGAGACGCCACAGAACGTGGCGTCTCATCAGGATCCAAACTGTTTGCTATTCTGATAGTATTCTTTCAATAAAAATCGAACAAAATGCTTATTTTAGAAATTCAGCAGACGACATTTTAGCAGACGCCAAATTTCCCAGCATGCAAAGGGTTTTAATGCATTTTATGTTATACATTACATACCATCACAGAATTCATTGTGTTAATTATAAGTGCCTTTTATACGGTCGACCGTTGATTTATGATTTCCAGTAAGTTAAAACAGCAAATCATATGCCTTTTCTTTCGGACAATATCTTATTCAATAAATTCAATTCCATTAAAATGAGCATCACATGGCTGAATGCGGAACTTTACATTATTTGATATTGTCAAAGCATATCTCATTAAACACGTCATTAAAATATATTGATCAGGTTTTTTTTTCCATCTAAGAGAATGGCCATTTTTTCACAATTTTGAGAAATTCGCGACTCAAATTTTCACAATTTAAATAAGTTCGCGACTCAAATTTTCACAATTTAAATAAGTTCGCGACTCAAATTTTCACAATTTAAATAAGTTTGCGACTAATTTTTTCACAATTTTGAAAAGTTCGCGACTAATTTCTTCACAATTTTGAAAAGTTCGCGACTAATTTTTTTCACAATTTAAAAAAGTTCGCGACTCATTTTTTCCCAAAATATGGGGGGGGGAATGGCAGCTTCATAAAGATGGGAAAAGTCCTGGTTGATATTACGTCTCTTATCATATCGTTGCCGTATTTGAAATGCGATCTCTGACCACTGCAAATGGAAATGCGTCAGACACATGTTGCAATCTGCGTCATGCAGACCATGTATCGATATCAATATTGCAGTATTGCATTTGATCAGATTCCAAAACGTTTTACTAGCTTATATCTTGAGATCTAATGTTCAGCATTTGACGTAAAGGATTTGCAGTTGTTTTGAAGATAAGTCGTAGTAGACAGTTTTCTTGTGTACCTCGTTCAGCGCGCATGTTTAGCGGTTTTAATCTACATGTACATTATTACTGACTAATTTGTCATTTGGGATTTACTAGTATATGGTAAACATTTCTGATGACCTCCAGTTTGACCATACGCGTGCGGTAATGCAGTTAATTTCACTGTAAACTATATTGCTATATGAACACTTTCAGCTATGCTTATATTTTCGAGAAAGATACGCAGTACAATTTCTAACAAATTGAACCGGTTTATAGCAATTCACAAGTATTATTTATATATTAAAAAACAGTCGCAGAGGGCATGCTGAATGTATTCCAATGCATACCTTCAGGGTGATGGAATAACTTGAACTCTCTGCACAGGCTTCAAACCATGTCACTAAATACGTCATCATTTAATTGCTTACAAGTGCAGCTGCGTCTCTGCTAGCACGCCGCTATCACGAAACAAGTCTTAAGAGTACATCGTGCATGGATTTAAAGTGCTTGCAACATTAATATGATGTATTTGTTGGTTATTATTAAGACCCCGGACTATAGCCGGGTTATTTCTTAAGTGCTAATGAATTTTGAGAGATCGCACGCATGGTACATGTAGTTACGAAGATTTAGTTGTATGTTTTTCTCTAGTAGTAAGCGTTCATAACTTTAACAATACTCGTTATTTTATAAAATTGTATCCAATATAGGTAAATGTGAAGTTACACTACGTATGACAGAACAAAGATGTTAACGGCACAATACATTTAACTGTTAAAGTGTTATTATTTATCTGCCCCAATATATAGTATACATTTTAAGTTTTAAAACGGTCATGGTCAAGTTATGCATTATGAATACGTTTGGATTTGCGTTGACACATATTAACCTATAGGAAATTTAACTTTATTCATATTATGATCCTTTGACTGTTCTGACAATATGCTATAATAGCTCCTCCATGCATAAGTATTGTTTACTGTACTATACGGTCACGTTTATAAACAAAACGCATTTTTTATTTACAATGTTGACACATATCAGCTTTATACATGAGACCTAATCACGTGTGAATATTAGAATTATAAAATATATTCGAATAAATTAGAATTCGTTATTTATAGCAGTCCAAATGTATCAGCAAGACTTTCCGTGGCAAACGCAAAACTAATGGGTTAACCCATTTATTCCCAGTGGACTCTCCCATCCTTCTAAATTGGATCAATTTATTTCCAAAATTATGGACGTCTAGTGTATTGATTTCTATATTTAGAATATTTCTTACAGAAATTCCTTTAAGCAAACAGCACAGACCCTGATGAGACGCCGCATCATGCGGCGTCTCATCTGGGTCTACGCTGTTTGCCAAGGCCTTTTTTCTAGACGTTAGGCATAAATGGGTTAATCTAAAGTGCTGTTTTTCGTTTCGATAGGGCCTACTACCCGGTATACCATTTATGTCAATTTATTGTAGGCCCTACCCATATAAGCTAAATTCCGTTATACAATTGTATGCATTATATACACAGGTTTCTAGCATATTTGTAGATTATATGCAGGGGTTATGCCGTTGTATATTTACTCTTTTACATATGTATTTTTGTATGTATGATATATATAATTATATAATATGTTTGCGTGAGTGTGTATCTGATTGATGTAAATATAACTTTTTCGCTCTTCTACATGCACATGTTGTACAATGTTTTAGCATGCTATTGTTAAGCATTCTTTACCACTCGATAATATACTTACTTGTTATGCCAACCAATTGTGCAGACACCATTGTCTTGCATGGATTGTAATATATATATATATATATGTGTGTGTCAGGGGCCGGAGGCTTATATCACAAATAAACAGAACTTGAACCTGGATGGGTTACTATTATAATAATCACACATCCCTGTTGCAACACGCAGTGTGATTGAATATATAATGACATCTCAGCACGTCAGACGCGTCGTTTAACTGCGCAGATATGATACGCGTAGATTGGCAAAATACGAACATACACAATTTATATTACATTATGTGTTTTCGCTCAATATGTTTGGTCGATATTGTTACAAAGTGTTTTGCATTTGCTATTTTATCTCTACTGTTTAGCAGAACTTATGCTACCTTTTCGCAAATTTACAAACAAAGGAAATCAACAGCTTTTCTTAATGGAAAAATTCAAATATTTTTTTATGACATACATAGTCGTGGTATGGCAGCGTCTATTTGAGATTATTTTGTTGCAATAAGGAGCGTTGGTGCACGGGAATTAAACGACGATATTTGTTCGATTTAAATGAAGACTATTACCACATGTTGTGGTCAGGTCCGGGGCTATTTTCTGGATTGTTTATAAGTTGCTCTACAACGCTTATTGTGTTCTTTGCCCATATGAAGAACAGCGAGTTTATGTATAAATGCTGCGTTTAGCAGTCATTCTAAATGAGGAACAATATATGCTATAAATCCAAATGAGCAATTATTAACATAGTTTAGAACTACAATACAACATAGTTTACGCGAATCTCCCGTGTTTCCAATCGAGATTTCAATTGCAAAAACACATAGATTCGAACCGCGCTGTGGAAAAACAGGACTTAATGCATGTGCATAAACTATCGTCCCAGATGAGCATGTCCAGTACGAACAGGCTTATCATGGAAGACAATATCCGCTTTATAGAATTTTTTGTTCATATGAAGTCTCTTCTTAAAAAAATCCAGTTTTGACGGAAAGTGTCGTACCTAATAAGTATAAGTATGTTTCTTTCAAGGACATAATTATCGGGACTATTGAACGTAATACATGCCTACATTTTATGTAAAACATGTATGCCTGCCTACATAATTATTAACCCATTTATGCCTAGCGTCTAGAAAAAATGCCTTGGCAAACAGCGTAGACCCAGATGAGACGCCGCATGATGCGGCGTCTCATCAGGGTCTGCCCTGTTTGCTTAAAGGAATTTCTGTAAGAAATATTCTAAATATAGAAATAAATATACTAGACATCCCTAATTTTGGAAATAAATTGATCCAATTTAGAAGGATGGGAGAGTCCACTAGGCATAAATGGGTTAATAGCTTACGAAAACGTTCTAATAGGAAACCGCGTGAGCTAAAGGCAAACAATGTGTCTGAGTATAATGGCTAAACCTGCGCGTGTCTGGTGTATTTATTATTTATGACGCGTCGAATATCTAGATCATTTTAGAACGTAGTTGGTTGACATAGGCATGGTTTTATTGCAACGAGAGAATATTGGTTATGATGGCACACGTTTCTCAAGGGCGTTGAGGTATGAACTGTTTTTTCGAGACGAGGCTGACAGTAAAAATTTGGCGTGCTTGTAAGATTTCCATGCAATTGCTTAGAAACGTGATAGCTTTAGAGAAAACGCTTTAGGTTATGTGCACTAAATATAATACCTTTGTTGCTCAAATAGTATCCATTAATGGGACATTTGAAGCGGAATATCAGTGTCCACATATATGAACACGACATGAATTGTATTTGGTATATTGACATATTATAATTTAAAGATATAACTATAAACATATTAGATCTTTTCATTTAGATCTAGGGAATGAATAAAAAAACATAATCATCGAAAATATTCGCTAAAGAATTAAAACCAAATTAAAAAATAAGCCGCGCTCTGGGCAAACGGGGCTTAAGGCATGTGCGTGAAGTGTCGTCCCAGATCCCTAATATGGGTCTTCAGTTTATGCACATGTATTAAGCCCCATTTTCCAAAAGCGCGGCTCAAATGCATGTTAAAAAATCTCATCATTTTCCGGTTTGATGGCAAGAATTAAATATTAGCTACGTTCGGAACCAGTCAAATCTCTGCGCAGAGGTTATTATTCAAGATTTGTTTAACTTTATAAACGCGGTTCAGGGACGACAATTTCCGCTTTTGTGGAATTTTTCGTTTAAATGATGTCTCTTCTTAGCGAAAATCCAGTTAAGGCGCAAAGTGTCGTCCCGGATTAGCCTGTGCGGACTGCACAGGCTAATCTGGGATGACACTTTACGCACAAGCATTTTGCCCAGTTTTCTTAGAACACGACACATTTGAGCAGCATCAAGTTAAAAAAACACATAGATTCTAGCCGCGCTGTGGGAAAAGATGGCTTAATGCATGTGCGTAAAGTATCGTCCCATATTAGGCCGTGCTTATGGCACAGGCTTATAATGGAAGACACTATCCGCTTTTTTGGAACTCTTCGTTCATAGGAAGTCTCTTCTAAACAAAACGCCAGTCTAGACGGAATGTGTCGTCCCTAATAAACTTTTGTATGTTGCTTACAAGGACATAATTATCGGCACTATTGAACGTCAAACGTGCCTACTTTTAATTCAAATCATATGCGTTTGCCTACATAATTATACATAGCTTACGATAACGTTCGCATAGGAAACCGCATGAGCTATAGACAAACAATGTGTCTGAGTATGATGACAAAATCTGGCGTGTCTGGCAAATTTATTATTTATGTCGTGTCAAATAATCATTTTAGAACATAGTTGGTTGACATAGGCATGGTCTTATTGCCACGAGGGAATGTTAGTTATGGGGTCACACGTTTCTCAAAGGCGTTGTGGTATGATCTGTTTTTCCGAGACGGGGCTGACAGTAAAGTGTGGTGTGCTTGTTTGATTCCTTAACAGTTGCTTAGAAACGTGATAGCTTTAGAGAAAACTCTTTAGGCTGTGTGCACTAGATATAATAAGTTTGTTACTCAAATATTATCCATTAATGGTATATTTGAAGCAGAATTTTTGTTTCCACATATACGAACACGACAGGAATTGCATTTCGAATATTGAAATATTATAATTAAAGATATTGCTATACACATATAAGATCTTTTCATGTAGATGTAAGTAATAAATACAAATACCGTAATTATGGAAACTATTTGCTAAAGAATAAAAGCCATAAACAAAAATAAACCGCGCTCTGGGAAAACGGGGCTTAATGTGTGTGCGTAAAATGTCGTCCCAGAATAGCCTTTGTGGACTGTACAGGCTTATTATGAGTACAGTTTATAAACATGCATTAAGCCCCGTTTTCTCAGAGGGCGGCTCAAATGCATGATTAAAAATCACATCATTTCCCGATTTGATGACAGGAATTTAATAAAAGCTACGTTCGGAACCAGTCAAAGAGGTTAGTATTCAAGATTTTAACTTTATAAACGCGGTCCCGATTTAAGGAGTCCGTACAAAGGCACCTGACATAACAACGACTGATTGATTGACTAGTTTGCTTGTCTTTCTGTCAAATGGCACATGTAGACATGAACCATCGTTTTGTGCGACATTACAGTTTTCAACAGACAAATGAGACAGTTGTACTCCATTGTATGACCAATGAATACATGCAACATTGTTAATCTCAAATCATATTCTTCAGTAAACGTTCATTTTTGTTAGAATGCTATTTTCTCACTCTGTTTTAACCCCACGTATTGGTATACGTGAAACGATGTTTCTCAAGGTCTTCAGTGCAGAAACGAGAGCACACATCTTGCATATGCAAAACATTCCGGCAAATTCTCGTTAGATTCATAATGCCACAGAAAAACTTTTTGGCATGTTTACCTATCTGTGCAAGTAATACGAAGTTACCGGTCTGAGTGTTACAAAAGCGTTTTAATTTGTTGAACTGTCATAACAGTTCTGTTTTCACATGTGTTACGATTCTGTGTTTAAAAGCATTCACTGAATTTCGTTTCATTGATAGGTTGCCATCATACAAGCGCTCGAGCGCTTTGAATTTCTTGTTGTTCAAAACATGTACAAACATTAATAACACGCAGTTGCATAGCCTCTTTCTGTGTAAACGGGGCTGTATGCATGTGCGTAAAGTGTCGTCCTAGATAAGCCTGTGCAGTTTGGAATGGAGCTTTTCATTTAAAGAAACATCTTCTTCGCGAAAATCCAGTTTAGGTGGAACGTGCCATCACTAATTAGCGTGTGCTGACTGCACAGGCTAATCTGGGACGGCATTTTACGCACATGCATTAAGACCGGTTTTCTAATTTATGTTCACAGTGTGGATGGGCAGCATAGGCGTGAGTATCACTCTTCTGCTGTCACCTGTGATCACCACGATCTGTCGCCGGAAGTCCCCCCGCCTGTACGCGGTGATCGGCGGCCTCGTCGTATCCCTCGGCAGCCTGTTCATGTCGTTCTCAGAGCAAGTCGACCACCTGTTCATCAGCTTCTGCCTTGTCCTCTCTATTGGTGAGTTAACACGTGTGCCATTTAAGGATAAGAAATACAAATGCACGTGCATTGTATTATGAATATATTATTGTAATTTTTAGCTAGTGGATCGTATTGTCAATTGACCATGACGAACTGAGTCATGTAAGGGACTTCTGTGTTGTCTGTTACACAGCTCCTTCTTAGATTAGACTTAGATAGTCTTTATAGTCATGGTTACGTTTTGCTGAATCCCATGTGAGTAGGTTACATTTACCTTCAAATACAACAGCATGCGGGCTACAGCACGTTTAAAAACAATTGTATAATATTATAGTTTCAAGTTTCAAACACTTTCTGCACTTTTTCTTAGAATGTTAAACCAATAATATCGCGCACCTGAAGGGAGAAATGCTATTTACATAATATGCTGCTTGTATTTCTCAGGATCCGGTCTCACGGTCACCACGGCTAACATTATGGTAGGGCGGTACTTCCGGTCACGCCGGGAGCTGGCTGAGATGATCCTGGTTTCCGGAACTGGTGCGGGAGCGGCGCTGATTGCGTTCATACTAGACGAGCTCATGACGTATGATATATGCTCTAGTTCATATTATTTTGCGCAAATACGAAAGTTTATCTTTAAGTACCTCTGGTTTATGGGAAACACTATACTGGTTACTGTTAAATATGCGTATTAAAAGAGGTATTTGTATATAATAAAAAAAACACAACGTTCTCATCGTCGCGAAATTTGTATCATTGTCAATACATAAATCATCGATGAAATAAGCAGTATCACTATGACCTTGAACATGTTGACAAAACTATCACCAACATCATCACTAAAATCATCACAACAATCATCACTACAATCCTCCCTATAATCATCACTACAATCATCACTACAAGTATCACTACAATCATCACTACAATCATCACTACAATCATCACTACAAGTATCACTACAATCATCACAACAATCATCACTACAATCCTCACTACAACCATCACTACAACCATCACTACAATTATCACTACAAGTATCACTACAATCATCACTACAATCATCACTACAATCCTCACTACAACCATCACTACAATTATCACTACAATCATCACTAAAATCATAACCACAATCGTCACTACAATCATCACTACAATCAACACTACAATCATCACTACAATCATCATTATAATCATCACTTAAATCATCACTACAATCGTCACTACAATCATCGATACAATCATAACTACAATCATCACTACAAGCATCACTACAAACATCACTACAACCATCACTTCAAGCATCACTACAATCGTCACTACAATCAGTACTACACTCATCACTTCATTCATCACTTCAATATTCAGTACTACAATCATCACTATAATCATCAATACAATCATCACTACAATAATCACTACAATCATCACTGCAATCATCACTACAATCACAACTACAATCATCACTAAAATCATTACTACAATCATCACTTCACTCATTACTGCAATCATCACTACCAACATCACTACAATCATCACTACTATCATCACTACAATCATCACTACAATCATCACTACAAATATCACTACAATTATCACTATAATCATCTCTACAATTATCACTAAAATCGTCACTGCAATTATCACTACAATTTTCACTACAATCAACAATGCAATCATCGCAACAACCATCACTACAATCATCACCAAAATCATCACTACAATAATCACTACAATCAGTACTACAATCATCACTATAATCATCACTGCAATCATCAATACAATAATCACTACAATTATCGCTACAACAATCACTACAATAATAACTACAATCATCAGTACAATCATCACTACAATCATTACTACAATCAGCACTTCAATCATCACTACAATCATCACTACAATCAACACTACAGTAATCACTACAATCATAACTACAATCATCATTACAATCATTTCTACAAACATCACTACACTCATAACTACAATAATCATTACAATCATCGCTACAATCATCACTACAATCATCACTACAATCATCACTACAATCATCACTACAATGGTAATTACAATGATCACTACAATGATCACTACAATCATAACTACAATAATCACTACAATAATCACTACAATCATCACTACAATCATCAATACAATCATCACTACAATAATCAATGCAATCATCAATGCAATCATCACTACAATCATCACTACAATCATCACTACAATCATCACTACAATTATCACTACAATCATCACTACAATCATCACTACAATTATCACTACAATCATCACTACAATCGTCACAAAAATCGCCACTTCAATCATAACTACAATCCTCACTACAATCCTCACTACAACCATCACTACAATCATCACTAAAATCATCTCTACAATCATCACTTCAATCATCACTACAATCATCACTACACTCATCAGTACAATCATTACTACAATAATCACTACAGTCATATCTTCAATCATCACTAATATAGGACTACAATCGTGGATACAATGATCACTAACATCATCACTACAATCAAAACTACAATCATCACTACAATCATCATGACAATCATCAATACAATCATCACTACAATCATCACTACACTCATCTCTTACATCAGCACTACACTCATCACATCAATCATCACTACAACCATCATTACAATCATCACAACAGTTATCACTTCAATTCTCCTCGCCATTCTAGCCCCTCCAGCTTGATCATACTATACGGTTCATGGTTGTTGCTAACAGATAATATACATTCATGTAAACTGATTTAAAAGACGTTAATCCCAGAGCGTATGTCTAACATCCAATTCAGGAAGCTGCAATGGAGAGAAACAATGCAGACCGTCGCCGGCTTGTTGGCCACGACGATGATAGCCGGCGCCCTCTACCGGTCGGCGTCTCTCTACCACCCCCGGCGGAATGTGATTCTTCACATCAAGAACCAGAAGAAGTCTCGCCGCGAAAGGGACCAGGTGGGGAGAACCGTTTGTTAGCTGTTGTTGCTGATTCTTTTCGTGTTTGTGTGTTCGGTCGTTTGTTCGTTTGGTGTTTGTTTTAATATTGTGTTGTTTATGTTGTGTGTGGTGTTGTTTTGAGTGTAATAGGGGTTGTTTGTTGCTGGTTTTGGGGTTGTGGTGGGGGTTTATTTCGTTTTAAGCAGTGTAAACCATTTTATACGACAATAAATTGCTTATGTGTGTGATACATTTGTGTACCCACGTATGTATAAATTATTTTAATGATTTTCAAAACCCATACCATACGCAATGTTATATATATATATCAGCTGGTATCTGTAATGATATAAAAGTTTCGTGTTTTTTTATCAGCAGTTAGTTATACTTGTTTGATTAGTGCATGATTATTGAAATTTATTCATTTTAGTATAACGTTGTCTTATCACATTGCAAACAAACTTGTACATGTATATCCTAGATAACCAACACCTCCGTTTTTTTTTAAAAACCAAAGATTGTATTGTATAAAATCTTTTGTTTTATTCTCTTTCTAAAAGCATTTCACTCATTTTAATATTGTTGTTTGGACGTATAATAATACACGTAATTAGTTGTCCCAACAAAGTTGAACGTGTTCGACCTTTTCATATCCTACTATTTCGGTCAACTAACTGAACCTATGTCGGATAATCGTTTGTCACATAAACAACAGATTCTGTAAAAACACGTACAACAAAAATGGACATTATGACGCAGTATGCAAATGAGACAAGGTCGAAAATAGCTCTGTTGGCAAGAGCAGTGCAGCAGCTTGTTTTTTTGCACCATCTAAAAATAGCTAGCTGTATAAATATCAAATACAACAATCATATTTTCCCGACGCCTTTATGTGGCGGTACTTGAACATGAAAACAACACTTTTCCTTATTCTGAGACATATTTTATTACACCACATTTCTGTTTGCAACATTCGCACTTTTTGCACTTGATCTCAGCGTTTCGTGAACGAGACGTCTGTATTCGTCTGTATTCATGCTCACCTATTAATGCTAGCCTTTTCTAGATATTATATATCACTGATCCTTTAATTTGAAGTGGGAATTACATTCTCATTGTGTTTCCTAGGTTTCGCTGCCAACTTTGAAATCCTATTCAAGTTCTTTCGTTGCACCGTTTTTCACAAAATTTCATATTAAAATTGAAGGTACTTGTTCAAAGTTTCGCAATGAAACATTCCAAAAATCGTTAATTCAAAAAGACTGTATGCATTATATTCAACAAGACAATAACACTCCTGACTTAGAAAAGATTTAAACATGTTGGTTTATTTATCGATAAAAATCAATCGAAATCAGTAAAATTATGAAGCGTTTGTAACTCTTTTCATCGATAATTTTGAGAATACGCAGATGCATGTACTAACAAAGCGTTTACAGTACGCTGATCAGATCAAAAACCTGAGTGGTCAAGTGGTAGCGTGATAAATTTTCTTGAAGCAAAATTGTCCGAATTCAGTTATGGGCAAAACAAATTGAACTTTGTTCTTGCTTTTATAATTATTAAAGACAATAGTTTATCTAGTATAGTTTTGCTAGTTAATACATGGAATTATTTTTGGAAAAATACAAAAAATATTGTTATAGTCCCTTTAATAGTACTGGATGAAAAACTAGTGTATGTGCGTGCAAAATCAAAAAGCAGATACAACCTTTTGGGGCTGTTTCAATGCTCCGAATTTAAAATGAAAACTAATACAACAATTTCACGCATGGCTTAAGAGGTTTCGTTGCAAGACTAATTGGGAGCATGCGCAAAACTGTGTCACTGTGTCAGAAAGTTTTCGGTACGTTGACATTTAAACCAACCGCGAAACTACCTTTTAGCGAAAAGAATTAACCGCAACCGGATTTCGGGCGGAAATGCGTGGATAAAGAAATTGCAATAAAGAGAATGGCATTAAGGTGCCTGCGGTCTTATAAGCATGATAATTGGTAACGGGTATTTCAGTGTTGAGTTTATGCCCGTTTTACAATGTATATTTGCCTGTTTTTGTTTTGTTTTTGCTTTAAAAAATACGACGATTCAATCCTTCAGTGCATGCTATTTTTTAGAAGAGTGAAAGGGGTATTCCTCGTCAATCGAATGTTCAAGATGTCTTCAGATGTAAAAGCTTGATAAATACTGTTTTAGATTAGTTATGTAATGTTATTCTCTTTTAAGCTTACCTGAGCGCATCGTGCTCATGGTGAGCTATTGGGATACAGTGATGTCCGTCCCTGAAGTAACGTGCTTGTCATTGCATTTGTTTTTTAAACGACATCTTTTCCTGCACGGCTGAGCAGAATTTGACGAAACTGCACAGGGATGTTTCTTGGACGGTGCTCTAAGTAAATTGTTCAAATCAGTCTTGTCTGTGATTAATTAGGTCACTGGTCCCAAAAAGTAGTTTGAAGAATGAAAACTCGATTATGGCCCTGTACACACTTTGTTTAAATTATGATCATGGGGTAAAAAAAAATCCTGCCCTTGGAGGGGAAGGGCACTAGTTTTTCATAAACTTATGTAATTAATGCATTTAAAGATCTTCTTGTCTGAATGCGCTAAGCCCAAATCATATTAGTATGAAGCATCATATAAAGTTCATCCACAATCTTGTTATAATAATGCCACTGGATTCAAAAATAAATCTTCGCCCCGGGGCTCACAAGTTTAACATAGACTTATATAACGAATATCTTTAAAAAAAAATCTTCTTGTCTGAAAGCGCAAAGGCCAATCTTTCGTAGTGTGTGTGTGTGTGTGTAAGCTACACAGTTTGTGAAAATTATGCACATGGGATCAAAACAGGCATCGACGCGGGGGTTACTTGTTTTACTTAGTCTTAAATAATGAACGCCTTTAAGAAACATATTGTTTGAAACCATAAAACCCATTCAATTGTATCATATTGCCCCATTAATGCAACAAAGTACCATGTGCCATTTAATCTAAATGTCACATGATACCTTTTTTGCACCGATATGGCGATATTATGTATGAATCATCATTTAGAGGTCGTCTGCAAAGTGTTTTTGAAATCTTGGAAATTATAGCAGAAATAACTTACGCTCGTGGAGTTTTCTCTGCTCTTGTTGGTGCATGATTGAGTAAATTCTTGGTCTCAGAGCCGAATTTTTACCATGTAATTTTCGAAGATATTATATCTTCTTCATCAGCTGATCACTGGCTTACTGACGTCACAGTCACACGACCGGTGAAGGGTCACAAGGTCATCGGCCCATTGGCGGGTACAACGGAACACCACATAGTTAGTTCGGTGGATTTCGTCCAGAAAATCTAGGATCTTGAAGTACCCCCGGGCATGAAACTGGTATCCTATGATGACTCAGCACTTTTCACTTCAATTCCAGTACCTAAAGCACTCACAGTAATCAAGAACAAAATGGCTGAAGACACCAAACTCAACGAACGATCTGAACTCAGTGTGGAACAAGTGACCGAGTTGTTAGACCTCTGCCTTAGTAGCACATACGTCATATACAATGAACAATTCATCCAACAGAAGCATGGTGCGACCATGGGTTCTCCCGTATCGCCGATTGTCGCGAACTTATATGAGGTTCTTTGAGAAGCAGGCACTGGAAACTGCCAGGAACCCACCTTCCCTCTGACTGAGGTACGTGGATGACACCATGACAAAAATCCATAAATACAATATCTAAGAATTCACGGACCACATAAACTCAATTGACGAACATATAAAGTTCACTTCAGAGCAGGAGGAAGAAGGCCGTATTCCGTTCCTAGACACAAGTGCTCACGTGGCAGAAGATGGGTCGACGAAAACCACGGTTTACAGGAAACCAACACATACCGACCAGTATCTGAACTTTCAGTCCAACCACCACCTTGAACACAAACGATCGGTTGTACGCACCCTACTCCACAGAGCCAAAACCCTAATAACAGAAGACAAAGATCAGAAAGAAGAAATCGAACATGTGAAATCCGCTTTAAGAACCAACGGATACCCGAATTGGATATTTAGACTACCGAAAAAGAAAGAGAAAGTAATAGACAAAGATAAGGGAACACAAACGAGACCTACGACAGGAATACCTTACATCAGGGGAACCTCAGAAGTATTGTCTAGAGTTTTCAAAAACCATGGAGCCAACATCTTCCACAAACCATTCAATTTCATCAGACAGAACTTCACCAAAGTTAAAGCCAAAACATACAAAATGAAAAAATGTGGGGTGATTTATCAAGTCCAATGTGATGATTGTAAAAATGACTATGTAGGTGAAACAGCGAGACAATTAGACACTAGATTGAAAAAAACACCTTACACGAACTTCTTCCGCCATATATGAACATTGTAAACAAACAGGACACAAGATCGACCCTAACAAAACTAAAGTACTCACTTCCGAAGAACATCTATGGAAACGCAAAGTGAAAGAAGCAATTGAGATCAAACAGCGGCGGCCATCACTTAACAGGGACGAGGGACTCGAGCTACTTCGGGTGTTTGACAGTCTCCTAGTATCAGGTGACCCTTCACCGGTCATGTGACTGTGACGTCAGTTTGCCAGTGATCAGCTGATGTAGAAGATGTAATATCTTCGAAAATTACATGGTAAACAATTAGGCTTTGAGTCCAAGAATTTACTCAAACAGAAATAACTTGTTCGTAAAAAGCTACCCGGAGAGAACTTGTGATTTTTTCCTCTTGGGAAGATATAAATATTTCATGTGAGACTCGCTCTGTGAACAGGGGGTTTAAATGCATCTGCGTAAAGTGTCGTCCCAGATTAGCATGTGCAGTTTGCACAGGCATATCAGGTTCGACACTTTCCGCTTTAATGATATTTTTCGTTTAAAGAAAGCTCTTCTTAGCAAACATCCAGTTGATGCGGAAAATGTCGTACCTGATTAGCATGTGCGGACTGCACAGGCTTGTCTAGGACGACAATGTACGCACGTGCATCAAACCCCCTTTGCACCGAGCGAGGCTCATTTATATTTCAATTGTGATGTTTTCTTGGACACATTCTGTCTGCGTTTTATTTGTGTGTATTTCTTTACATTGTATAAATCACAAAACGGACAAATGGTGCTAAGCTGCGAGATCGAACGTTTTAGCTGCATATATGAATAGGAAATATTAGGTGAATATCTGTGTTATTGTTTAACTTATCCGACGAGATGAAGAGCACAATAATCTCAGTATTTGCATCCTTTACCTATGTTTCAATACTGTACCATACGTGAGGGTCTTTTGGGCAGATATTTGTTTAGTGTTTTACAATGTCATAATAAAATGATTATTGTCGTACTTTCATCAAATGATTGATTTTAAATGTTATTTCACAATTTAAGTGGAAAAAATAATTCAGTCGATAGAATATACATGAGGGTGTCATCTAAAGTATGTATGTCATGTAAAGCATATGTTTACATGACACTGATGATTTCCATCTATAAATCATATAGTGATAAGATACATAAGTAACGTATCCCCAATCCAAACACTTATCAATAGCTTCAATCTAACGTCGCAACGTATGCAGGGTTTGAAAATAACCGCGCATGCGCACATGCCAAATACAATATAAATTATGTTTCTTAAAATTACTTCAATTTCAGGAGAAGCCGTCGTATTTTGACTTCACAGCTCTGAAGATGCGGGCTCTACAAGGCATCATGGTTACGGTAGCAGTTGTCGCCCTTGGCATGCATATACCGTACATACTGATGGTGAGGTTACTTCCCTTGGCACTTTATTAGCAACTAAAGAAACGCAGCCACTGTTCAGTTGTACAGATCTAAAAAAATTACTATGAATGTATAGCATTTAAAATTTGGGATCGAAATGTGTGTACATGATTCGTTTACATGATGAAGGTTGACATATCTTAAATACATGTATTTGCAATACATGAATAACCAAGTATGTAAATTAATTTTATATGCCGTGTACTGGTTGACATTGAAGAAAATAACATTGTTTGACTTTGCATTTCGTCATTGTGAATCATGTTTCAACAAAGTTGACACTCCTGGTTGAGGTAGGGAGGTCAAGCTAGCGTTCGGCGTCACACAGATGGTTTCCTGTCGATAACTTCAGATTGCATAGACCAATCTTGGTGACAATTTAAAAAAATCAAGCTTGTATTGAAACCTCGCTTGAATTGCATGAAGATCTCGCATGTTGAGCATGTCGGGTCAAGATCAATGCAAGTATTGCTAAAAAATAAAAAAAAATAAACATTTACCTTTCAATAACTTGAGTTAAAAAAATGTGTATGTAGCTAACATGAAGACCTAGCTTAAGACCACATTCTGGGCCAGTCGAGTCCAGGTCGATGTCACTGTTTCTCGATATAGAAACAGCAAACAGGTGTTTTCGGTCAATAACTATAGTTTGCATTGACAAATCTTGATGAAACTTGAAATATATAAAGCTTGTGTGGGGACCTAGCTTTGGATTGCATATGAGGCTTGTCTGGTGGAAATCAAGATTTCTGATCCTACAAAAGAACAAATTTATCCGATTAATAACTTGAGTTGAGATAGAGATATTCCATTGAAATCATATATATAGGTGTCTTATACGAATACGTTGCATGGGCGTGTATTACGGACCAGTCAGATTGAGGTAAACGTCATTGCTTCTAAAACTGGAAAACAAATATTTCTGCGTATTTACTTGAATAAAGATGAGGGTTTTGCGTTGAAATGCTCTGTAAAGGTAGATGGCATGTATACATAGCTTGTTATTCCATTTTGGGAAATTGGATCCAGATCAAAGCCATTGTTTCCAAAAAATATTTTAATTGGACTCGCTCAATAGAAGGAATTTGTATGTGGGTATTCTTCTGAAATAAATTAAACATTGGAAACCTGGTTTCGTGGGATTGCCATGTTTCGTAGTGTTTATTATTTCGTATGTATTGGCAAAGTTTATTTTGAATATGCTTATAAATCATTTGTTTAACTGACATGTCCGAATCAATTACTATTAAAAACGTTCAGCAGTTGAATAATAAACAAACAAAGAAAATTATGTAAACGAATCTTCCGCAAAACACCTTCAATTCCAGCTCCAAACGGCCAAGCAACGAGGAATTCCTGATGAATCCCTGATGATGTTAAACGTCTTTCTCGGCGTCGGCTACTTCATCGGCTGTTACATCTTCGGCTACATCGTGATAAAGAACAACTCCGAGTGCTCCATCAGCAGACGACACCTCGCGCAGTCGTGCGTCCTGGCCAGTGGCGCGTGCACGTTGCTCTTCGTCATGGCACGTGACATACACGCGTTCTCGTTGTACGCGTGGATTTACGGCATCTCGACGGGTAATATTTTTTTAATAAGTAAATTCTTTATTTTAAGAAGTCAATATTCTAATTATAAGCATAAACTATAGCTTATATGTTCTGCCCCCGCCATGATAATTGCGGAAGAGCATATAGCGTTACCCGTGTCTGCATGTTGTTTGTGTTGGACATGTTGTGTCCGACTCTTAACTTTGTTGTACATGATGTGATTTTGAAATAAATTTGCACAAGTAGTCAACATATCAAGGGGACATGCAACAAACAAGTCGCTCACTTAGATCAAGGTCACAGTAGACACTTAGAGTGTTTGCGTATTACTTATTCCTTATATTATATACTTAAGTGAAAGAACATGCTCATGTCTTCATTACGGAATATCATACAAAAGTGGTTCAAATGACAACCATAGCAAGACAACGTGTTGCAAAAACTATGCTAGC
This sequence comes from Dreissena rostriformis, assembly GCA_007657795.1. NCBI lineage: Eukaryota > Metazoa > Mollusca > Bivalvia > Myida > Dreissenidae > Dreissena > Dreissena rostriformis. The sequence continues at coordinate 28,963 of VMBQ01003134.1, forward strand.
TTCAAGATCAAGGTCACTGTATTTTGCATATTCCTTATATGTAAAAGGTGAAAGTACATCTTTGTGTTCGACTCATTATTTTGTTGGAATTTCGAGATAAATTTGCACAAATAATCATAAGATCAAAACAACATTTCGCATTCAAAACCATGTCGCTCGCATCCAGGTTAAGGTAACAGTGAACACTTGACATTTTTGCATACTCCTTGTACGTATATAGTGAAAGTACATGTGCGTGTTTATAACTGTGTTGTTAATGATGGTATTTAACCCTTTGCATGCTGGGAAATTTGTCGTCTGCTAAAATGTTGTCTGCTGCATTTCTAAAATTAGCATTTTCTTTTTTTTTTCTAAGACCACTTTCAGAGTAGCAAACAGTTTGGATCCTGATGAGACGCCACGTTCTGTGGCGTCTCATCTGGATCCAAACTGTTTGCAAAGGCCTTCAAAATCCGGTTCCAGCGCTCAAAGGGTTAAACATAAACTTGCATAACTGATCATTATACCAATACATTGTGTAGCATGCAACAACCACGTCGTTCGTTATTAAGGTCAATGTCATAGTTTGCACCTGTGGTTTGTGCATATTTCTGATATTGCCAATAACTCTGTCAAGCATTATGGGATTACTAATTAAATTTGCACAAATTATCATAATATATGGACGATATGCCGCGTGAGACATTACTACGAGTCGCTTTAAGGTCAATGCTACAGTTATTATAGATATGAGTGATAGTAGCACTGGGGGCTGACGACGTCAAAGCGTAGTCCGTTTCTCTACGACGTCGGGTATATGTTTTACTACGAAACATTGTGGAAATACACATGCCATCGAAGTGCAGATACAGTACTTCATTGAGTAACCTATACATTATATTTGTAGTTCGTTGCACAACCAATACATACTCTGTGCAAAACCTATACATAAAGCGACTTGTAATTTCCGTATATTTCTAATCATGTTTTGGTTCCCTTTAGGTGGCTACTACTACACGGTAAAGATGTACACGTACGGGGTGCTAAAGGAACGGATCATGGAACGGGGCTGGGGGTTCGTGAACGCTGCTCAAACCCTGTCTTTTCTACTAGGACCGCCTCTTGCCAGTAAGTTTTGCCAATCAAGTATGCTACAATTATGTTTTCATGATGTAGTGACATAGGAATATATTCCGTGGGTTTCGACGATGTAAAAATCGAAGATAAAGGTTCCGTTAATTTCGGGGTAATGGTATCCGCCTAGTGATAGGGGGGTCTCTGCCATGGATTGGCCTCAACTTAGGTATGCTCCTTACATCTTTCCCACGACTCAAACAACTAGTTCTTCCAACTAATTCAATGTGTTTTTTTTTTTCAAAACACGCTCGAGGCTATCACGATCCAATGAACAGGTTCAACTGAAATAAAGTTGTCCGAAAACACATAACAAGTATCCCCAAAAACAGGTTTTAAACAGGTCTTCAGAGAAGTTGAAAATCCTTGTTATTTTATATAAGGGTTTTGTGGGCGGGCGGGCGGCATCAAACAGGTAGCGAGAGTGTACAACATTATCGTAAAACAATTATCCGCGTTTACTTCCTCAGTTGAAATAGCTGTGTAGTCCTTCTTTTACAGTCCACGTATACTCACCTGTGTTAAACTACTAGTGACTTTGTTTGATTCCTTCCACAGTCCACGTTTAATTAACGTTTTTTTCTTCCTTCCTCAGTCCACGTTTGTTTTCTTCCTTCCACAGCCTATCTCAACGAGTCGTACAACAGTGACATCGCCTGCTACGTGTTCGCCGGCAGCGTCATGATCGCGGGCGGTCTGTTCTTCTACTGCATGCCTCTGTTCGAGCGGCACTCATCCAACCACGACATCGTCCAACGATACCAGAGCGCATGCTCGAAGAACACGACCGAGGCCGCGGCCTTACTTGACCTTGACCTTACAAACGCCATGGTGACCAAACCGTTGAACAATGTACAATTCATCGTGTCGCCGTCGCGGATGAAACACTCGCACGGTAAGGACTCCAGTAAGATCCAAATGCAGTGCTTTATCCAGCACAGAGACAAGGAAAAACCCAAACAAATAGTGCTTTCAAGAATCACAGAGGAGAAGGAGGGGCTTAGACTGGATTTCAATGAAATCTCCTATATAAGTTCCTCGAACTCAAAGTCCAATTCGGACGGCAGTGTGCGGAGAAAGAGTCTTTCGGACAAGGAACTTTCGCAGCCTTTGTGTGAGAACCTTTACTGCCAGGACATGAATCCCGAGCACCACTCACACTCCACGGAGAAGTCATTCAAGGGCAGTAACTCTTCTAAGGCGGAGTGCAAGTTCCGGCGGAGTTCGGATAACGTGAAATTGGAGTTCTTCGATCCACCCAGCCAAGAGAAGGAGTCCACGGCCACGGTGTCCTACGACAGTGACCTGTACATAAATCTGTGCGAAGCTCAAGTGTAAGGTCATTGTGTTACACGAACGTGTTACGAGTGCTTGGTATTTTTTTCTGTGTTTATTTCAAAACGGAAATGCTGTACGTTTCCAGTTGTTTTCCTTGTTCTGTGAATTTACTGCTTAATAAGGTGTTTCTAGTTATATTAAAGATTAAACTTTATAATTAATTAATAATTTATATGTAATAAGCGATGAGTAAGAATACATCAACCGCTTTGCAATAAACAAATTATATTAAATGAAAAGTCTCTAGACAAATTTCCTAAACTATGTATTATAGGTACATTTATTTGCAAGTTTACTGAAACACGGTGTACATTTTCGTATATATGTAAACATGTTTTTATATCGTTATACACATGTAACAACTACATGTCGCGTGTATTGCCAGGTACATGTATATCAGAAAATATAACAAATGGGATTTTATGTTCGTCGGTGCTTTCCAATGTTTAAGCTCAAAAACATTTGTTTTTCTACATAAATGAAACGTCTACATATGCCGTCAGCATTTATGACATTACAAGCTTGGTAAGCTTAAGATGTTTATGATAAGAGTGGCATACCACCTGCATATACTTTGTATAAGGATCGGTAAGAATTGTGTGCTGGTCTACATTATTTCATTTCTGAGTTGTCAAAAACCTCTGAGTTGATAATGTACTAAAAATATTTCATTTTAGCTGCATTTGTATGTTGTTGACGTTCAGGTCCCTTAACAAGAACCTGTCAAATGAATGTTTAAATATAATTACTGGTAAACATGAATCAGTTATATATGGCAAATCTATGATTAACAGTAAAATAAATGTAAAATATTGCATAACCATTTTTCTAAGCTACTATTAATGAACGGATATTTAGTGTTTTATCGCATATTTTTGGGACAATTAACAGAACATTGACAGAAGCCTCTTCAAGGGGTAGAATCAGCTTTATTCTAATAAAGTTACAATCATTTGTTATGATGAAAGAACACATATGTGTTTGCCATTCATATGAGTTTTGGAATGAACGGGTCGGATAGATTGGTAGAGCGCGCTGGGAGAACGCTGTACTTCGAGTCCAACCATCGCTGGTTCGCCGGGCCACTTAACTTGTGTGGACATTGGTCGTGACATTCTTGTTTACGGCCATTCTCCCCCTACTTCTGGTCTAAGTATGACAGTGGTCAGTTACTGGCATAAGTATTTTTTTATTTTTAACTTAATTTTGGCAAACCAGTTAACCTAGGAAAGGTGAGAGTACCGATATTACTGAACTACTGTTTAAAACGGTGATAAATGTTTACCGATCAAACAAACAAAGGGGTTCTTAAATCAACGCTGTTCTGCTTGCGAGCATATTTTTCTGGAAAACTGTTATTACAATGCATACTTTACATATTTCCATATTGATACGTACGTGTGTTTTATTGTACTGCTATATTTCTGGTACTATAGGGCTACATTCAGTGCTATCATAATGTTATTTGATAGTTAACTGTTCGTGGAGTTTGTTTCTGCTCAAATATTATTGTCCAAAAGCCGAGACCGTTAAGATTTAATGTTTTTATTTTATAAATAAACTACTGACTATAATCAACAATGAAATATTGTTAATTCAACTGGAGAGGAAAAATACTTTTTTTCTATCACATATTGATTTTCACATATTTCAACTAAAGGACAGCAATATTCAAATTAGAGTTTGACTTTTGCTTGCATTAAAAACCAGTGTTAATTTAACTTAATTACAATGCGAAGGACCATGAGAGTTGGCTTCAAGAACTCATTATATTTCGTGTGTGTATTGTTCATCTTGATTACACTTCTCAGCATTTCAAAGATGACAACATAATAACCGTATTCACCAACCCATTTAAGATTACAGATGCAATAACAGTCACACATGCCTTGCAGCGTTTACCTGGGCCCGTATTCATCAAACAATTCTGAGACTTAACCCTTTGCATGCTGGGAAATTTGTCGTCTGCTAAAATGTTGTCTGCTGAATTTCTAAAATCAACATTTTCTTCAATTTTTTTCAAAGACCACTATCAGAATAGCAAACAGTTTGGATACTGATGAGACGCCACGTTCTGTGGCGTCTCATCTGGATCCAAACTGTTTGCAAAGGCCTTCAAAATCCGGTTCCAGCGCTCAAAGGGTTAAGTCTAACAATGAAGAATATTCTTTAAATTCGAATGTTCAAGAATTGCTTGAATTTTGAGTCAAACTTGACCATAAGTCACCTCTATCTACACCATTCCTCTTGTAGAACATTTTGTAAATGACGTAATCACCAGAAGTAGTCTGTATATATTCAAAAACAGGATGCGTTTTTCTTGGTTCTAAGTCTATTCTTTATTTTTAAGTATACGAATGGGTTGGTGAAATGGTACCCTGTTGGCATATACTGTATTTTTTTTCCCGTTGTTTTTATGTCTTCAAAGAGAACATATATCAAAATATTGGAGCACCGTATAGCTGTTTAGTCTACGAATATGGTGAACCGCAGTACACAAGGTGTAGATTTATGTTAAAACTGATATTCAGTTACTTTTGCACATTCTTGTATCAAATCACACGGGACACTTTAGGTGAGAACTGAATATATTGTCCAGTTACTGATCTCTCCACAATGTGTGTTTTGACGTCAGTGATGACGTAAATGAATAAAGTCTTTCATATGGGTACATGAGGACTACTTTTATTCGCGTAGGTGGCGTAGGTGGCTGTAGTCGTGAATCGGTGAGCATAAGTTGTTCTTGCATATATGGCTTTTGTAATTATTTAGATTGCTTTCATGAAAGTGTAATATATGAGCGTTGTAAATGTTTGTTATAAAAGCTGCACATCTGTTGAATCTTTCTTGGTAAAAGTTGTATCTGTAGATTTTAATTGTATATTTAACTGTATTATTATTATATTATGTAACAGAAAAAAGCTATAACCAATAACAAGAAACACACAGATTTGCAAACTTTCCATATTATAGTGTTGGACTGTTGGATAGTGTAATTCACTTTCATTATAAACATGTTAAAAATAACACTTATTATTTACACATTCGTCTAAACCGTAAGAAGATGAAACTTATTTGTTGTTAAATGAACGTATAAACACGCGTTAACAATTGTTTTTGGAAGAGACGTGTATTTTCACTATCTATATAATTTAACTGAATTTTGAATCTATGTTAAATACATGCTTCAGCAACAACCGAATGGTAAAAATGCTATTTGTGTTCAGATACATTCATGGAACTGGTATGAAGGAAATAAATTATAACTATATTTTCTTTTATATGCTGTAAACTGTGAATAAAATCATTTAAAGTTAAGAATGTTGTCGTTGTTCAAAGCACATATCGCGTATCTACTTAAATGTTAGCTGGTATTTTAGCAAAGTATGCATCATGAGCAATGGTTCCATGTTTATAGGTGGTGTGCGCATGGATATAATTATAATTGGTGAACCTTATTATAACAAGCGGTACTTTGCATGTGAAAATGAAACACATAAGAAATGTAATAGAAAAGATAACAAATTGTTTGTTTTTTTAACTTAATAATACGGAAGTTTTATAAGAACTATAAAGTATACATTTTAAAATGGCTTAAATGAGCTTAAAGCTGCAATACATTTATAATATATAATAACATATAACAATTAGTAATATTCCATTGCTTAAAATAGAGATGACAAATTACCGCTATAATATCATGTCGGTCAAGTTCATGTTAAAGTAGCAAGCTTCACACAACAACAAATGAAACTATACTAACTTTGTGAAACAAAACACACCATACAACAATTAAACAAAGTTCAACCGCTGATTGTTTTTTTTAAACGCACATTATGTGTTTGTAATATTAATATATGTTCGGAGAAATGCATGCGCACATGTATTCTTGACAGGGGAAACGGTTAATTGCAACCAATAATTGGCTGACCAATCAAATGCCATCATGCTGCTGAATTGATACGAAATGCAGGTTTGATCAACATATTAGGATTATATCAAAAATAAAATATATTGCTGTTTAAGGAATTCAAACAAACAGTATCCGCACTGGGTAATAACCCTAGATACAAAACAATATATTCTTAAACGGTTTATCTCCCTTGATGTCATCTTGCATTTGTCCAATTACAGAAAAGAAAACAAATACGCGACTCACTCTTAGCTAACAAATTAATTCCAATCATCATACAAATCTATTACTTTATCTATAGGTTTCAACAAAATAACAAAAAAAAAAATATCTTATTCAAATATACGTATGTTTTTTACAAATCACTTTTATTCATTAGCTTATAAATAAGAAGACCATTTAGCTCAAAGAAAGCAATGACATTTAAGAATTGTTTCTTGTTAAAATGAGAAAATAGCTTGCAACATTCGCCCTTTTTGTACTCCAGATCAGCTTTTCGGAAATGACACTTCTGTATCCATTCTAACTAATTTAGGCTATTTTTTTTCATACCTTTGTACTGATCCTATAATCGAAAGCAAAGCTGTTACTACTGGCAATTACATTCGAAATTAATTTGTACGGTAGCGCTGCCATTTGGGCAGACATATTCAAGGTCTTCCTTGTACCGTTTTCGAATGCACTATTTACAGTAAAGGAACTTGTGAAATAATGCAAAATTAGCATTTTCACAGAATACACTATTAACATTTAAGGTTCGTTCTTTGTCAAAGTTTCGCAATGCAAAATTTACAACAAATCTTTAATTCAAAAAGACTGTTTGCATTATATTCAAACAAGAACATAACACTCCTGACTTGTATTGAACAAAGATGTTTAAACAGTTTAGTTCATTTATTGATAATTATCAATCGAAATCAGTAAAATTATGAAGCGTTGGTAACAATTTTCCTCGATAATTTGGATAATACGCAAAGTCATGTACTTACATAGCGCTGTAAACACGCTTATCAGATCCAAAGCCTGAGTTGTCTAGTGGTAGTGTGATACATTTTCTTGTGGCAAAATGGTTCGAATAAGGTTTTGGGCAAACTTTTGTTCAACGTTTTTCTTGCTTTAATAATTATTAAAGACAACAGTTGAACTAGTATATTTTTGCTAGTTAATACATGTTATTTTTTGGGGGGAAAATATGAAAATAAATGTTAAAAAGTCCCTTTAATAGCACCGGATGCAAAACTATTACGTATCAAAAATCAAAAAGCATTCTTTTTGTGTTGTTTCACTGAAGTAATACAGAGAACTGATTCAACAATTTCACGCATGGGTTTCGCGGTTTCGTTGCAAGAGTAATTGGGAGCGTACGCAAAACTGTGTCACTGTGTCAGAAAGTGTTCGGTTTGTTGACATCTACAACAACCGCGAAACTACGTTGTAGAGAAAAGAAATTAACCGCAACCGGATTTCGAACGGAAATACGTGGATATAGAAATGCCGCGGAAATTGCAATTAAGTTGCCTGTTGTTTAATAAGCTTGTGTCAGCTAAAAGTTATCGGGTATTTAAGTATCGAGTTTGTGTCCGCTCTTGTCCAATGTAGAATTGCCTGTTAATGATTTAGCTTTGCTTTACAAATACGATGATTCAATCCTTCAATGCATGTGCTTTTTGAGACGTGTTAAAGGAGTATTCCTCGTCAATCGAATGTTCAAGAGGCGCAACATGTCTCCTAATCTACCAAAATTATAAATACTTGTTTAGATAATTTATATTTTGTCATTCTCTTTTTGGCTTACCTGAGCGTATTGCGCTAAGAGTGAGCTATTTGGATGTCCGTCGTCCGTCCGTGACGTAACGTGCTTGCGTCCATAATCTGTTTATTCAAACGACATCTTTCCCTGAACGGCTGGGGAAAATTTGACTAAACTTAAAAGAATGTTTCTTGGGTGTTCCTCTAAGTTAAATGTTCAAATCGTGACGGTATATTCATAAATTAGGTTTTGGGACCTAAAAATGGTAAAAAAATTGAAAATTTGAAAAATCTTCTGTTAAACCACAAGGCCCAGCTGTTTAATATTTGCTATGTAGCATCGATAGTGGTCCTTTATACAGTTTGTTTAAGTTATGTCCCTGGGGGTCAAAATTTGACCCGCCTCCGGGCAATGCCTTAACAAATCTTCTTGTCTGAAACTGCCAAGTACAATGAATATTTGGTATGAAGCATCACCTTATGGCCATCAACAATTTTTTTTTAAAATAATACCCCTGAGGGTCAACAAGGCTATCCTCGCCCCGGGCTCATCGATTTTAAATAGACTTATATCAGAAATAGTTTTCAAAATCTTTTTGTCTAAAACCACAAATTCAAAGACTTTCATAGTTTGTGTGTGGCATCGTCTAGAGGTCGTCTTCAAAGTTCGTTCGAATAATGCCCCTGGTGTCAAAATTTGGTCCGTATCGGGGTTCACCAGTTTGACATAGACTTATATTGGGACAACCATAAAACGACATCTCGCGTAAAACTAAGAAGCCTATGGCTTTCATAATTTGGCATGTCGCCTCATCAAGAGGTTCTCTACAAAGGTTCTACAAATTTTGCCCCTGGGGTGAAAACAGCCATCGAGCCGGGGTTACTAGTTTTACTTTGTCTTCAATAGTATATGCCTTTAAAAAATATTGTTGTCTGAAACCGTAAAGTTCATTCAATGGTATCTTATTAGGTGTGTATTATCATTTGGAGGTCCTCTATAAAGATTGTTTTAAAGTATGCCACTTGCTTCAAAGCTGACTACGCCTCAGGTGTCATATTTTTTAAATATGGATTTATAGCAGAAATATTTTTTTAATCTTTTCCGCAACAACATGGCCCAGAACTTTGATTTTTGGAATGTTACATCAGATAGTGATCCTCTACAAAGTTTGTACAAATCATGCCCCTGGGACCAAATCTGGCCACACCCCAGGAGTCACATTTTTAAAACTGACTAAATTAGCACACAAAAACTTAAACATGTTCATCTCTTTAAGGACAAGGCACATATGTTTCATATTGAATATGCACCAACAGATAGTGGTCCTCTACTTAGTGTGTTCAAATTTGCATTTTGGTTAAAAATTGGCCACACTATAGTAGTGTCATGAAATGTTATATAAAACTTTGTATAGCAGTATATGTTCACAGTATGCCTCTGTTGTCAAAAGAAGCCCCAACTCAGGTGTCTCGAGTATTATACCACTAAGTTCCAGTATATCAGGTAAGCGTTTACGGATACTCATTGCACTCTTGTTTGTATAAAGCTTTACCCGGATTGAGCTATCGATTGCTTTATCTTGGAAAGATAATGATGTTTCATTTATAGTGTCATTCTAATGTTTTCTTACACACATTCTGTCTGCATTAGATTTGTGTGTATTCATATAAGTCACCGTTGTGGAACCTTTTCATATCTTACTATTTCAGTCATCTATCTGATGATATGTCAAATAATCGTCTATCAGCATCCGTCCAAACAGTTTACACATAATTGGGCATAATTACAGAGTATGCAAGTGAGACTCTCTTGGAAAAGATCGGAAATAGCTTTGTTGGAAACCGCTGTACAGCCGCTTACCACGTTTTTCTTGGTAAAATCAGAAAATAGCTTGCTGCATAGAAAACAAACAATGCAATGTTATTCTCGCGACATGCTCACGTTTCAGTACTTGAAAGAGGATTCAATTGTACTGATTCTGAGACATATTTTATCATACCACGTTTCTGTTCGCAACATTTGCCTTTTTTGTACTCCAGATCATCTTCTCGAAATTGAGACTTCTGTATTCATTCTAACATATTTACGCTAAACTTTTCCATATATTTGTATAGTACTTATCCTATAATCTGAAGCTGGCACTAGTGGCAATGACATTCGCATTTATTTTGCACCGTTTCTGCCAACTGTGCAGACATATTCAAGGTCTTACGTTGTACCGTTTTCGAACGCAGTATTTACATTTTACTTGTTCAATCATCGCTACAATCATCACTACAGTGTTGTTAAGACGTCTATAAATACACATGATACGGAGTCCTTACAAAGTTGAAGGTTTTGGATCTTTTCATATCCTACTATTTCGGCCAACTGTCTGAGCCTATGTCGGGTAATCATTTATCACATTAGCATCTGTTTCTGTCAAAACACTTACAACTGTATTGTAAATTATTACGCAGTATGCAAATAACGGAAATAGCTCTGTTTGCAAGGGCAGTACAGCAGCTTACTTTGTTGTTTTTTTTTGCATCATCTGGAAATAGCAAGCTGTATAAATATCAAATACAATAATCTTATTTTTATATGGCAGTTGAAAATGTAAACAACACGTGTCCTGAGTCTGAGACATATTTCATTACACAACATTTCAGTTTGGAGCATTCGCCTTTTTTGCACTCGATATCTGCGTCTCAAAAACGAGACGTCTGTATTCATGCTAACCTATTCATGCTAGCCTTTTCTAGATATTTAAAAGGACTGATCCTTTAATCTGAAGCAAAGCTGTCATTAGTGGGAATTACATTCGCAAGTATTTTGCTAGGTTTCGCTGTCAACTGTGAAATCATATTCAAGGTCTTTCGTTGTACCGTTTTCGAATGTACAATTTACAATATCGGTACTTGTGCACTTCTATGAAAAATGAACATTTTCACAAAATATCATATTAACATTAAATGTACTTGTTGAAAGTTTCGCAATGACAATTTACAACAAGTCGTAAATTAAAAAAAAACTGTAAACATATATTCATACAAAACAATATCACTTCTGATTTAAAAAAAACATGTTTAACAGTTTGGTTTATTTATTGTTTATCATAAATCGAAATCAGTAAAAAACAATGAAGTGTTGGTAACGCTTTTCGTCGATAATTTTGATAATACGCATACACATGTACTTAAATAGCGTTAAAACACAATGATCAGATCACAGTATCGGTAGCGTGATAGATTTTCTTGAAGCAAAATAGTTCGAATCCAGTTTTGGGCAAAAGTTTGTAAAACTGTGTTCTTGCTTTTATAATCATTAAAGACACTAGTTTAACAAGTATATTTAGCTAGTGAAAAAATGTAATTATTTTGAAAAAATACGAACAATCTTAGAACAAGTCCCTTGAATAGGACTGGATGCAAAACTATTGTACCTGCATGCAAAATGAAAAGGAAGTTACATCCTTTTTTAGTTGTTTCAATGCTCAGAATTTAAAACGAGAACTTATACGACAATTTTACGCATGACATCGGGGTTTCGTTGCATGATTAATTGAGAGCGTGCGCAAAACTGTGTCAGAAAGTGTTCGGTACGTTGACATTTACGACAATCGCGAACCAACCTTTTATAGCAAACAATTTTAACCGCAACCGGATTTTGGGCGGAAATAAGTGGATATAGAAATGCCTCGAAAAATGGCAATCAAGGTGCCTGTTGTTTTATGAGTTTGTGTCATATAATAGGAAGGGGGTATTTCAGTGATGGTTTATGTCCGCTTTTGTCCAAAGAATACTCGCCTGTTTATGATTTTTTATTATTTTTTTGCTTTCGACATTATTCATTTCATCAACGCACGTTAAGACGTTATGAAGGGGTATTCCTCGTCAATGTTAATAAGTCGCACACACCGTTAGCATACGACAAAAAACATCATGTTTCCTAAATAAGCAAGCTTAATAAATGTTTTTTTTTTAATTTAGTTTTGTAATACTTATTCAAGCTTATCTGAGTACAACGTGCTCATAGTGAGCTATTGGGATACAGTGATGTACGTCGTCCGTCCGTGGCATAACGTGCTTGCGTCCATGAATCTTTTCTTCAAACAACTTCTTTTCCTGAACGGATGAGCAGAATTTTACGAAACTTCACAGGAATGTTCTTGGTGGTCCTCTAAAAAAACGTTCAAATCACTCCGGTATGTGATTAATTAGGTCACTGGTCCCAAAAAGGGGTTTTTAAAAATGAAAACTTCAAAAGTCTTCTCCTCTTAAACAGCAATGCACATAGGTAAAATATTTGCTATTTAGCATCGATTGTGGTCATCTACACACTTTGTTTAAATAATTCTCCTGGGGTTAAAACTCGCCCCGTCCTCGGAGGAGAAGGGAACCAGTTTTAAATCAACTTATTCAATGTATATCGAATGCCTTTAAAAATCTTCTTGTCTGAAACCGCAAAGCCCAAAGCATATTTGGTATGTAGCAACATCTGAAGGTCATCCACAATGTTTTTCTAAGAATGCCCCTTTATTCGACGAGACAATCTTCGCCCCGGGGTTCACCAGTTTGAGATTGACTTATACAAGGAATAGCTTTAAACAATATTTTTGTCTGAAACCGCAAAGGCCAAGGCTTTAATATTGTGTGTGTGTCATCAACAAGAGGTTCTCTACATATTTTGTGTTAATTATGCCCATAGGATCAAAACAGCCATCGACGCGGGGGTTACTAGTTTTACTTTGTCTTACATAGTGATCGCCTTTGAAAAAACATATTGCCTGAAACTATTAAAGCCATTCAATGGTATCATATTGCCCCATTGGTGAAAAAAGGCACCATGTTCCATTTAATTTTAATGTCACATGGTTGCACCGATGTGGCAATATTATGTATGTATCATCATTATAATTTAGAGGTCGTCTGCAAAGTGTTTTTTGAAATCATGCAAATATAGCAGAAAATACTTTAAACAGCTTCTCTGCAACAACAAAGCATAGAGGTTGGATGTTTGGTTTGTAACATCAGGTAGTGGTCCTCTAAAACGTTTGTTCGACTCATGTCCCTAGGACCGAACCTAGCCACTTTCAGAGTTTTACATTTTTTTAAATAGACTTCATTTATAAAATTGCTTTAAATTGTTCGTCCCTAAAAGGACAGGGCCCACATGTGAAATTTTGGATAACATCAGTTGTTGGTCCTCTATTAAATTTGTTCAAATGTACCTCTTGGTTCAAAATTTGCCACACCCGTGAGGTGGTATGAACTGTTTTATATAGACTTTGATATTGCAAAATTGATTCAAAGTGTGCCTCTGTTGTCAAAAGTAGTACCAAATCATGGTTCTTGAGTATTAAACTATTCAGTTACGGCATATCAGGTAAGCGTTCAATGATCCTCAGGGTATTCTTACGCAGCATACTAGGAGAACAGAGTTTAATTCAAGTGCTTAAAGTTCTTCTCAGGCTAATCAGGGACGACATTTTCCGCTCTTTCACAAAGTATCACATTAACATAAAAGGTATTTGTTCAAAGTTTCGAAATGAACATTTGCAACAAATCGTTAATTCAAAAATAATTTTTTGCAGTATATTAAAACAAGAAAAAAACACTCCTTACTAAAACAAATATTTAAACAGTTTTGTTCATATATTGATAATCAACAATCGAAGTCAGTAAAATTATGAAGCGTTTGTAACGCATTTTGTAACGCATTGCATCGATAATCTGGATGAAACGCATATACATGTAATTGCATAGCGTTAAATACACGCTGATCAGATCACAAGCCTGAGTGGGATAGTTGTTGCATGACAGATTTTCTTTAAGCAAAATGGTTCGAATCCAGTTTAAGGCAAAATTTTGTCAACTTTCTTCTTCCTATTTTAATTGTTATAATTTTGTTTATTATTATATTTTGCTAGTAAATACATGCAATAATTGTCGGAAAAATACTTACAAATATGTGAACGAGTCCATTTAATAGGACTGGGTGCAACACTTTTGTATGTGCATGCATTATCAAAAAAACAGAAACATCATTTTGGGGTTGTTCCAATGCACTCAATTTATTACGAGAACTGATACAAGAATTCACGCATGGCGTACGAGGTTTCGTTGCAAGACTTATTGAGAGCGTGCGCAAAACTGTGCCAGTGTTTTTGAAAGTATTTTGGTACAACGCTGTCGAAATACACGGCCAATAAACTTGTTTATTCTAGATAACCCACACCTCCGTTATTTGAAAAAATAGTTTATTTGTTTCTTTTTCGAAAAGCATTTTAATCATGTTGTTTGGACGTATATAAATAAACTTAATTAGTAGTTGACAAAGTTGCACGTGTTGGACCTTTTCATATCTAACTATATCGGTAAACTGTCTATGTCGGGTTATCGTTTATTACATACGCAACAGATTATGTCTCAACACGCACAACAAAATATGACATTACGCAGTATGCAAATGAGACAAGACTGGAAATAGCTCTATTGGAAAGAGCAGTGCAGCAGCTTACTATGTTTCTTTGCAACATCTGGAAATAGCAGGCTGCGCTGCATAAAAATCAAATACAACAAGAATATTTTCCCGACGCATTTATGTGGCGTCCTTGAACATGTACACAACACGTGTCCTGAGTCTGAGACATATTTTATTACACTAAATTTCTGTTTGCAACATTCGCCTTTTTGCACTAAATTACCGCGTCTCCAAAATTAGACGTCTGTATTCATGCTAACCTATTCATGCTAGCCTTCTCTAGATATTTTATAGGACTGATCCTTTAATCTGAAGCAAAGCTGTAATTAGTGGTAATTACAGTCGCAATTATTTTGCCGGGTTTCGCTGCCAACTCTGAAATCCGAACTAAGGTTTTTTGTTGTACCGTTTTCGAATTAATTATTTACATAAAGGTACTTGTGGACTGTTATGCAAATGAATATTTTCACAAAATATCATATCAGTCTTAAAGGTTCGCAATGAAAATTTTCGACAAATCTTAATGCATTATATTCAAACAAGTAAACAACAAAATAAAACTCCTGACTAAGAAAAAATCTTGAAAAAATTGTGGTTCCTTTTTTTTATTCATTAATCGAAATCATTAAAATTATGAAGCGTTGGTAACGCTTTTCATCGATAATTTTGATAATGCGCGTATACATTGTTTTTTTTTTCTTTCGAAAAGTATTTTATTCATTCTAACACTGTTGTTTGGACGAATATAAATTCACCTAATTAGTAGTTCCTGCACTGTTGAACGTTTTGGACCCTTTTATATCTAACTATTTCACCAAAGGTCATCTATTTGAGCATATGTCGAGTTATGGTGTATCATTCAAAACAATTAACACAACCTTGGGCATTATTTTACTCAGTTTACAAGTGAGACTCTTTAGTTTACAAGTGAGACTCTCTAGTTTACAAGTGAGACTCTCTTGGAAAAGATCGGAAATAGCTCTGTTGGAAACAGCTGTACAGCAGCTTATTAAAGTGTTCTTGGTAAAATCAGAAAATAGCTTGCTGCATGGAAATCGAATAACACAATCTTATTCTCGCGACACGTTAACGTTTCAGTACTTGAACAAGAAAACAATTGTCCTGATTTTGAGACAAATTTTAACGCTTACCTTTTCCATATAGTTATATAGTACTTATGCTATAATCTGAAGCAAAGCTGACACTAGTGGCAATTACATTCGCATGTATTTTGCACCGTTTTGCCAACTGTGCAGACATACTCAAGGTCTTCCGTTGTACCGTGTTCGAATGCCGTATTTACATTGAAGGCATTTTTTCACTGTTTTGCAAAAAGAAAAAAAAAACATATTTATATTAATGGTACTTGTTTTCAGTTTGGCAATTAACATTTTCCAACAAATCGTAAATTCAAAAAGACTATATGAATTATATTCAAACAAGCAAAATAACATTCCTAACTTAAATTATTTTTTTTAAACAAATAGTATCCTTTATTGATAATCATCGATAGAAATCAGTAAATTGCAACGCATTTCATAGATCATTTTGATAATGCGCATAGACATATACTTACATAGCGCTGTTGACACGCTTATCATATCAAAAGTCTGAGTAGTTTAGTGGTAGCGTGATGTATTTTCTTGAAGTTAAATGATTCCAATTCAGTTTTGGACAAAATTTTGTTTAACTTTGGTCTTGCTTTTATAATTATTAAAGACAAAAGTTCAACTAGTATAGTATTTCTAGTTAATATATGTAATTATTTTGGAAAATACGAAAAAAACAAATGTTATAAAATCCCCTTTAATAGGACTGGATGCCAAAAAAATGTATGTGCATGCAAAATTAAAAAGCAGATACATCCTTTTTGTGTTGTTTTTAAAATCACGTTCAATATATAGCGAGAACTGATACGACAATTTCACGCATGTCATTCGAGGTTTTGTTGCAAGACTAATTGGGAGCGTGCGAAAAACTGTGTCACTGTGTCAGAAAGTGTTCGGTACGTTGGCATTTACGACAACCGCGAAACAACCTTTGAGAGAAAAGAAATTAACCGCAACCGGATTTCGGGCGGAAATGCTTGGATATAGAAATGCTGCGAAAAATGGCAACTAACTTGTGTGGTTTTATAAGTTTTTGTTAGATAATAGTACCGGGTATTTCAGATTTGAGTTTATTTCCGCTTTTGTCAAAATGTATAATTGCCTGTTTATGCTTTGTTTTTGCTTTAAAAATACGATGATTCAATCCTTCAGTGCATGCTCGTTTCAGACGTTTTAAAGGGGTATACCTCGTCAATGTTCAAGAGGCGCCCAATCTTCAAGCTTGATTGATGCTTTTGTTTAAGATAATGTGTGTTATGTCATAATCGTTTTAGCTTACTCGATCACAACGTGCTCAAGGTGAGCTATTGGGATACAGTGGTGTCCGTCGTCCGTCCGTGACGTAACGTGCTTGCGTCCATGAATTTGTTCTTCAAACGACATCTTTTCCTGGACGGCTGAGCAGATTTTGACTAAACTTAACAGGAATGTGTCTATGGTGGTCCTGTAAAAAAAGCGTTCAAATCATTCCGGTCCGTAATTTATAAGGTCACTGGTCCCAAAAGGGTGGTTTTAAAAATGAAAACTTCAACAATCTTCTCCTTTTAAACAGCAAGGCCTATAGGTTAACTATTTGATAGTTAGCATTGATTGTTGTCCTTTAAATATTTTGTTTACAGTATGCTCGTGGGTAAAAACCAGTTCCGCCCTCGGAGGTGAAGGGCACCAGTTTAAAGGCCCTATAAAGGTGACAAATCCAATTATTATGCATATAAACTGGTCTAATTTTTAACGCCTTTCATTTACTCTTGCATAAAAATTCTAATAACACAGCTTAGGTTCAACGTTGTCAAGAATTATGGAAGATATACCCGTTTCATAATTGGAAGAAATGTTTACAACTTTGCAAGTAACGTGGTATGTAGCCTCAAAGCAGTGACGTTTGCTAAAAATAGCCGAAAGAAAATTCAATTTTAATTCTAGTTTACAGATCTTTTTAACAGCAGAAAGTAACTAATTAGATAACTACAAACGTTTTAACCATTTAGAAGAGAACTTCTTTGTGAGTGACACCGGAAAACATTGAAAATCAATATATTTTTGGTGACCTGAGTCACTTTCACTTTACCGAGTAAACAGCGATGTAAATAAACTGTTTGTTTGTAAACACACTTGACTTGGAGGACACTGTATTTTGAGCTCAAAACAAGTTGTATTGCTCATTTTTTATGGTAATTTCCAATAGCATATATATGTATTTTTTTGATAACTTTTATAAATAAAATATGACAAAAATATTTAAAAATCGGTAAATAACTACGGATCGTCACCTTTATAGGGACTTTAACATAAATGTATGGTGAATGCGTTTAAAAATCTTCTTGTATGAAACCGTAGAGCCCTAAGCATATTTGGTATGTAGCATCATCTAAAGGTCATCCACAATGTTTTTCTGTTAATGCCCATGGACTCAACAAGACAATCCTCGCCCCGGGTCTCAGTTTTACATAGATTTATATCAGGAATAGCTTTACAAATCTTCTTGTCTGAAACCGCAAAATCCAAGACTTTCATATTGTGTGTGTGTCATCATATATAGGTGCTCGACAAAGTTTGTGAAAATTATGCCCATGGGATCAAAACAGCAATCGACGCGGGGTTTACTAGTTTTACTTACTCTTAAATAGTGAACGCCTTTTAAGAACAAATTGTCTAAAACCATAAACCCATTCAAAGGTATCATATCACCCCATTGGTGCAAAAATGTACCATGTGCCATTTAATGTTTATGTCAAATGATACCTTTTTGAACCGATGTGGCGATATTATGTATGTATCAGCATGTAGAGAGGTCGTTTGCAAAGTTGAATTATAGCATAAATAACGTTTTAAATCTTCTCTGCAACAACAAAGCATACAGCGTTTATTTATGGTATGTACTATAAGATAGTGGTCCTCAACAAATTTTGTTCAAATCATGTCCCTGGGATAAACCCTAGCCACTGCCCATGAGTACCATTTTTAATATGGACTCCATTAGAAGAATACATTTTAAATGCTCTTCCCTAAGAGTACAGGGCCCATATGTGTAATATTGGGTAACATCAGATGTTGGTCCTCTGCAAAGTTTGTTCAATTTATCAGCTTTGTTTAAAATTTGCCACAACCTTGTGGTGGTATGAACTGTTTTACATTTTTTTTTTATTGCAAAATAGATTCAAATTATGCCTCTGCTGTCAAATGTAGCCCCCAAATAAGTGGTGTTGAGTTTCTGTTTATTAAATTGACTTAGAAACCTCTCAATTTCAGGAGAAGCCGTCGTTCTTTGACTTCACAGCTCTGAAGATGCGGGCTCTACAAAGCATCATGGTTACGGTAGCGGTTGTCGCCCTTGGCATGCATATACCGTACATACTGATGGTATGGTTACTTCCTTTGGCACTTTACAAGTTGATTCCCATGCTATTGTTCAGTTATGAAGATCTAAACAATACACTATTAATATAAAGCATTTTATTTTTTTGGATTTAAATATATGTACATGATAGGTTTACATGATTAATGCTTTCTTATACACTCTTAAAAAAACATATCGTTACAACACACGTATTACTATGTCTGTTAATTCATTTCATTTATTGAATATGTCCTGTGCTTTTTGTCAGTGAATAAAATAACATTGTGTCTCTTACTTGGTATTTCGTCAGTTCAACCATGTATTCACCACATTTGACAATCCTGATTGAGGTAGAGTGAGTGCGAGGATGAGCTTTCGTCGTCAAACAGATTGATCCTTTCAATAACTAAAGTTTGCATCGACCATTCTTGGTGACAATATAGATAAAGCAAGCTTGAATGAAGACCTCGCTTGATTTGTATTTGGAGCATGTCGGGTCAAGGTCAATGCACAGTTTTTAAAAATAGAAAAAGGGTTTCCTGTCAAGTTCTTACGTTAGAATGAGATTCTGTACAGGCATTTATTGTGTTGATGACAACAACATGATGACCTATCCTAAGATTGCATGTTAGGCCAGTAGAGTCAAGGTCGAGTTCACTGTTACTCGATATAGAAAAACAGCAAACACGTCATGTGTTCCGGTCTATAATTATAGTTGTCATTGACTAAACTTGATAACACTTTTAATATAGAAAGCTTGCATGGAGATCAAGCTTTGGATTACATATGGGGTTGGTCGGATAAAAGTCAAGATCACTGCTCCTAAACAAGAAAATTGGGTTCCGATTAACAACTTGAGTTAAGATGGAGGTATTGCATTGACATTGTGTATGTAGGTTGCTTGTATGCATACCTAGCATGTGGATTCATTTGGGATCATTCAGATGAAGGTCAACGTCCTTGTTGCTAAAAATAGAAACAAAACGACTTCTCCGTATAAACTGGAATAAAGATGGAGGTATTGCGTTGAAATGTTTCTTGTAGATAGCTGGTATGTATATATAGCTTGTGCTTCCCTTTGAGACAAGTTGGATCAAGATCAATTTCACTGTTTCAACACAAAAACATTCCGCTGATTAGCATGAGTTTTTATGGTGATAATGTTATGAATTTTTGGTGTTAGTAGCTGACATGCAGACCTACTTTGTGATTGAACAATTGTATAACTTTAATACATAAATAGATTCTTAGCCTGTGCAGTCCACGTACGCTAATCAGGGACGCCACATACCGCTTTTATGAAATGTTTTGTTGAACGGAAGTCTCTTCTAAAAGAAAATCCAGTGTAGGCGGAAAATGCCGTCCCTGATTAGCTTATGCGGACTAAACATGCCAATCTGGGATGACATTGTATGCACATTCATTAATCCCAGTTTCTCAGAACGAGACTCAAGTGACACCAATGATGTTGATATAATTACTGAAATTGGGTAATTACATATTTGTGCTACGTTGTTACATATCTTCATACTTGTATCTGAAAGTAAAACATACTAACTATGATTTAATAATACGGATGTTTTATTATTAATCTATAGTATACATGTTAAAAATGGCTTAATCGATCTTCAATACGCAATACATTTATGCGATGTTCAATACATAAGAACATAAGTCATATTCCAGCGCATAAAAACAGAGAAGACGAATGACCATTCGCTACATTTGTATTTCATCCTGTCTGTTAAGTACATGGAAACGTAGCATGCTTAAAACAAAAACAATCCATCTATACATTGTCTGTGAACAATCAAACACGGTAAAACAAAAAAAGTTGCACTCTTATATGAAAAGGGCGCTATATAAATCCGGTATAATAATAATGTGTTATTATTAATATATATTCGGGGAAAGGCATGCACCTATGTATTCGTTGCAGGCGTAACTGAAAATTGCTACCAATTCTTGACCGACCTATCAAATGCCATCATTTTGATGTGATGAATTGATGCGGAATTATTGATTGATCAACAGATTGTGTTATCATCAGAAACAAAGCATTTTGATGTTTGGGTAATGCGAACAAACACTACCCAAAAAGGGTAATAACTCTAGATACAAAACAATTTATTCGGAATCGAATTCTCTCCCTTTTATCTTTTATTTGTCTAGAGACAGACAGACAGCAATTACGTTACTCACTCAGCAAACAAGTAAATGCAAATCATCATGCAAATATATTACTTATCTGGTTTATACAAAACAACAAAATAACAATTAAAATATATCTACTCAAATATACGTATGTATTTCACAAATTGCTTTTATCAATAAGCTTTTACGTAACAAGACCATTAATGTCAAAGAAAGGAAGACTATTTGCGAATGGATTGTACAGTTAAACTCTCGTTGCCTTTGATTTTAATGAATGTTATTATGTTATTTTGTATGTGCAGTTAGATACAGATTCACGTTTCGATACATATCACAATGGGTCATGAAAATAAAATTATGAGCATACATTAAAGTGTATATATAGAACTTTGTACAAGTCAATCACAGTTGGACTGTCCGATGGATTCACTTCTCGGCTCGTCAAAAATGGAGTTCTAAAACATATTAACATTATAATTATACAGCACAGTAAAAAAAAGAAAAATAAATAACAAACAAAATAAATGTTTATATTTTAAGTCGAATAAGGGCTGCAACTTCAAAATTAACTTCGTTGAAACGTAACTATGTTTTAATTAACAATATCATTGTGTTAGAAATACAATTTAAATGATTACCCATCCACGTGGTTGGCTGTTCATCCAGTCACTGAATGTTGACTGGAAATATTGATTGGCATAGCTCGAAATGGAATTCTTGATGTCTGTGCCAACGCCCACCATCATAATTGCCGTGTGAATGATGGTCGAGTACAGTGCCACCTGCAATTAAAAACTCGATGTGAGCAATTAAGATTAGTATAAAAGATGTGGGTTCCTTTCTTAAGTGATAACGCTTTAATATCAACTCCGGTTAGTTAAAACATATATATTTGAGCGCGCTCAAGTCAGATTTGAACCAACATGACCAATGTCCAGTTCGTTAAACGGTATTTTGCTTTTGATATGGGATAATAAGAATTTATCTCCAGATAATGTTTCTGGAGTTCCATCATTGCAACATATTCAATACGACTTCTAAGGACCCAATGTAAAAGGTTACATTTATAATATATTGTATATGATAACGTGTTGTAAACAGTTTTAATCTGTTACATACTCGGGTGCTCTGACAACACACGTTTGGACATTTGTGTCAATATGTAAACTTTGACCTTAAGTACGATCTTGACCTCTGAGCTAGGGAGGAAGATGTGGTGAACATCATTTCGGATCAGCATCTTGATAATTATGGTAAGTTATTTTGATAAATAAAAAAGTTACAATCCGGAAAAGGTTCCTGCTCGTACGGACGACCAAATGCATTAGTAACTTCGATCTTGCTCGGCCAAGATGTATATTGGTCATATTCGCTCATTGACCTCCTTTATCTGTGAGATTCGGACACAGGTCTTGAGTAACGTATTGCGTTAACATTGCGCAAATACTACATAAATGTATGACCCATTGACTCAAGCTTTGCTTACAAATTTCAGCTTACCTGATCCCATCCAATAGATTTGGCTGCTTCGCTTGGCAACGCTTCGATGAATTGCTCGAATGTGGCCGATGATACGATCTGTTTGGCTATGTCACGTATATATTGCGACGTACCTGAAAAGTTTGAAAATGCATGAGCACGTAATAGCATGTTTGAATTAAATCAGTTGTTGTATACTACGGCGAAGACAGACGCAATTTTTAAAACGTTTACACCACTTGTTTAACGATGGATTTACTATATAACTCACGATTTTATACTTCTCACATACAGAAAATGTATGCATAAAGTAAATGTCTTTCACAATGAAACCAGGATTGAGTTGCTCAATACAGCGAGCTATGCTTTCTTAATGTCGTTTATTTTTGATTATATAATACTTGCAAACAAATAGGTTTTGCATAAACGATTTTCAAATGTGATATAAGCACGTTCCTAGTTATATATTTTACTGATATATTTACTAAGTTAATTTAATGTAAGTGAAATAATTTCAATGTTCATCTATACTTACCGACCACTTCTTTGTCCGCGTTAGTGGTGGGTAGTTTACTTTTATCGAAATCGTCGGCCATCCACTTTAATTTGCAGCCGATTTTTTTTTGAATATGACTCACACCTAAAACAGTTTAACGATTTTATAAACTGGTGGTTTGCTTCCTTTAAATGTTGAACAAATCCCCAAAGTATCTGCGATCAATCTAATTTGTATAATAGCACCGCATCTACACAAACGAAATCGTCCGAATTAAGATGTATATCATTGCAGTTTTCAAAAATGTTTTTTGAAGACAAAAATGAGTCTGTTTAAAAATGTATTACCAATAAAAGTATATTCGAGTTGAGCGACATACCATATGTACGATTGCACGAAGTTAGTTTGATGGACCAAAACATCGTTATTACTTGTAATTCACCGCTATGCATTTCAAACACACAATATGTATAGTATCATTAACTAAATCTACATATAAAATTGGAACAAACACCCCAACTAATTCATCATCAGTTCGACCAGAACAAAATTGTTAATATATACATATAATGTTTACTGTTTAGTAAGATCTTTTTTTTTTTACAAAAGTAATTAGGTGAACATGCAATAGACTTAACAAGGCGTATGCGGGGATCAAAGACGTATTACGATCACACAATTCACAACAATACTACTGAGATATTCGAAGAGTAGAACATTCTACAATAAACTTTGAAAAAACTATGTTGTTAATACGGCTATTTTAATCCGCATATAACACCTTTAATGCGGGCCTCATATTTGTACATAAATATGCGTTGCTCGGAGTACTTAAAATACGTACCTTTTGCGTCCGAATGGTCTTTCGTTTCTCCACCTGTGAATATAACATAATGAAAAGGTGGTTAGTTGGTGTCCTATGTAATTTCACTTTTGAAATGTTAAATGAACAACCAATTTGTTTGACGTGAATATTTCCAAATTTAAAATGTGTACATATGGCGTCAGCTTCGTCGTCTGTATGATCACCTGCGAACAGATATGAATGTCAGATGAGTGGGTGAATTATCCCTTCATGTGATAGCTTACTAGTATTTGAAATGTTAAATGTACAATACCTGTGTTTGGCGCGTTAGTTTCCAGATTCAAAATGTATACCTATAGCGTCGCATTCGTCTTCTTCATCCTCGTCTTCTATTTCCCAAGATGATTCGATTATTTGTGCGAACATGACAGTGGCTGAATCAAGCGCATAACTTTTGCCGACAGAGGGCGTGTTTTCAGACAAATTTTCATCTCCTCCACCTTCTTCTGTCAACGCCGATGGAGCGTCTAAATAACAAAATTTTAACTTTTGAAAAACATAATTTAGAATACTTCATTAGTCAGTAAACTTGGGAACGCATTTTATTATCCAACTCGTGTTATTATGCAATAGATTGGCAACAGTATCTTAAAAAAACTGATATACGTCGTAAAGTTTGGCTTTTGTTAGTGAAAGAATATCATCAGTAAAATCAATGAAATCATATAGAATTGTAAAGGTATTTAAATAAAGGTAAAGTTTCCATTTGTTCATGTGCGTCTACTGGAATTATCCTAACTTTTCATCGGATATTAACAAAGGTCAAAACCTGGTTTAGACGCTACTCGAAAAAAAAACACTGACAATGTCAATACCTTACAAGTGCATGGTTTCATCGCGTATTTGATCTTTGATCAAGCTTGAAAAAGTCAACTATTTGCAAAAAGTTGTGAACACTACGTACGGTAATGTACTCAAGTGCCGCACATGAATAGTTCATGCATTCGGAACGGATTGAATTCTTTCAAAACAAGTTCATAAATGTAAGAAATGATTTAATCCCAATATATTCGTTTATGTACAGCTGCATGAAAAAATAACAGTTTGCAAAAACGCTAATAATTGCAAGGCTAATCTTGCAAATTTGACAGAACCATAAAGCCTTACACAAGTGTTTGTTTGTTGAGTTTTTGGTCATTTTTGCTATATCCGAACATCTAAAGAAACGTTTAAATATATTACTGTCGTGTAATATCCTTATTTAAGTGGGAAAATATAATCATAAAAAAGTAAAAGGAAAGCTGATCTAAAAAATATATTTGTGTGTTGACGTTGTTTTAGTGGAAACACGTATTGTTTTCGCCTAACATAAAAATAATGAAAAAGCCTTGAATAGTCGAGTTAGTTGTTTGTAAAAAATGTAAGTAACGAAGACGAGGTAATACATGCGTTTCTTTCCTCAATGATATTACCCCGATATGAACAGTTGCGTAAATCGAAAGTACATTTAAAACGGAACGATTTAAGTGGAAATTGAAAGTGTAAAATAAAACTTCCTGTTTGTCAAATAAGGTTGTAATATTGACGTATTTAACACACCTTCGACGCGTGTACATGCATGACATATTATCAAGCTGTCATTTACATGTAGCTCGCGTTTACATGTTTACGTTTTGGTATATTGACAAAATTAAAATAAAATTGTTTTAGATCTGCAAATTTTCGTTGAAGTTATGATATTTGCGAGGGAACAGTTATACTGAACATCTACCATGCTCTAAAATATCCAGTTTATGCGTCTTTTGACGAATTGAAAACCTGAACATTATAAAGCGTTACACACGCGAAACGATCGAATACTTTGGAGAGTTCTGTTGTTAACGTTATATTTTGTGACATTACGAGGATTTCTAGACTTTAACTTCAAAGGTCAGTGGTTCGCGTACCGGTGTGGATCACTTTTGTTTCTTTCTTTAATTTTTCTTCTTGTTTTATACTGGAGCTATTTAGTTCCGATGTTTACATTGATCCATTTAAAGCATTTAATGACAAACTTCAAAACATGCCAAAATCAGTGAACAAGTCCCTTTAACACAAACCGATACGTAGGTGTTGTTAAAAAAAAACACATACTAAACGACTTTTAAATCTCTTTTTTTGTATAGACGGCTATTAGATTTACTATAGTGGACTATACGACTGTATAGGTACGTAGATTTACATACACGTCGCTAAGTTATTTTACCTAAATTTGGTCAAGGTCGGTAAGTCAATTAAAAATAACTTTATGAACTATATATTTATCCAATTTCACAGTAACAATGAGTACAATCTAAAACTCACGTTCGGGGAGTTCGGGATGACGTTGTTCATAACTCCGCTGACGTGATGGCCTTGACATTTCTGTTTTAAATGAAAGGTATATCGAAGAAGCATGTATAAATTTTAATGTTGAAACAATCATTCTTCATGGCCTTACATAACTATGGACAACAAGCTCACTGGACTATCGGTGAAAACTAGTACAATTAAATCAATATACATGTATGTAAAACGATGTTTGAAACCGAACTAATCACTAGGTACAAACAACTTTAAATTGTTATATGCAATTGTTTCTTATAAATATTCGCATATTGACGATACTTCGGAAGTCACAATACATAGGTCATTAGGTGGAACGAACAAGTCCTCTATATAAACAAGAAATAAATCGCAATATTTCTTTACCTGTTACACACGTTTGTATATTCCTTTTAAAGCTCGATTATTGAATAATATTCGTGTACGATTTAACACTAAACTAGTTTATGAATGCGTACAGCGACGTTTATATAAAGTATTATCATGTAGATTTTCCGGTTTCCGTTTCACCACTTACTACGAATGTAATGTAAACCTCCTGTCACATTATAAAAAAAGCTTTATGTTAAATCAATACACCATTACACACGCTTGGTATACCACGCTTTGAAATATATTCATTTGTAAAAGCCCAAATTTTATTTGAATGTCTTTCATATGATACAATTAACCTCTTTTTTAGAAAATCATAACCGGACGTTTAAACGTTAAACAGAATCGGTGAGATATTTTGAATTAAATTTAAAAATGAATCCGGCCGATTTAATGCAATTGTAATAAGGACTTTTCAAACATAATGCGTTGTTAATTGTTTGTTTTAGATAATCATTAAAGAAGTTTACAAAAGCAATACATAGATATATATTAAGCTTCAGATAGTAATAGATTTATCCGTCGTTGTCATTCAATGTGTTTGCACCTTGCCGATAAAAGATAAAATTCGTCACCGCGAACAAGGAAAATTCTAATTATAGCACTAAAGTCAGTGTATGTTTTATCAGTAAAGAATGCATTGATGTCAATCAAAAATACAATAACAATGGGCGCACATTGTTCAATTTAATCATATCAGTGACAATACATGTTCTGAAACATATGATGACACGCATCGTAATCAAATAAAGCCAGATATTGGGTCCAAAATAATCGGCAGATGCCACGTAAGCACTACTGTTTAGTCATAACGTTATCATTCACTATTATGCATTATCTCCACAAGAATGGTACTTGAATATCTGCTACGCAGTTGATGAATAGTTCAAACCAAGTTTGCTTAAAACTGATATGTATAATTTTACTATCCGTAGAGAATTATCTCCTTTTGGTAGGCGTAGTTGTGATTACAGTATTTGTCCTGTAACTTTGGCACAGGGTTAAATTGAAGTAAAAGCCGCCAACTGTAAATACATGTTGCATCTTCTATTTAAACATACGAAGTCTTGAAAGCATATGGGTAAACATCTTTTATTTAATAAATTCAGATTTAAAAAATTCCGGTTTTTTATGTCTGTATTCTTGTTGTTGTTATACAAATGGTTATCACTTAAGACTGACTGAAATCATTTTCATTCACTTTCAAATGTTTGTCTTGGGTGTGTGCAACAGCTGAACTGTGCAGGTAATATGAAATGTGGATAACAAACCGTTTATGTAAGGGTTTTTTGTTCAGACGATGACTCCTCAAAAAGATGTATTTGATACTTGTAAAATTCCGGTTTTTTATGTCTGTATTCTTGTTGTTGTTATACAAATGGTTATCACTTGTGACTGACTGAAATCATTTTCATTCACTTTTAAATGTTTGTCTTGGGTGTGTGCAACAGATGAACTGTGCAGGTAATATGAAATGTGGATTACAAACCGTTTATGTAAGGGTTTTTTGTTCAGACGATGACTCCTCAAAAAGATGTATTTGATACTTGTATTGATATTGTAAATGTATTTGCTTTAGCTTACTATGTTCATATTACAAAAGTGAGTATCGGTAGAACATTCTTAAGACATGTACATTTTGACTAAAATGATAAAGTTGTACACAACAAATAATGGTTTGTATTTTAAGAAACAAACATTTTGAAATAAAAATTTGGATCGATGATATAACGTGTCTAATACATTTATACTCTAGAAACTTCAGAATAGTGGGCCGATGTTTGGTAATATTCAATGATTTATATGTTCAAACCTTAATGCGGGTGAATATATATTCACAGTGAACATGTTACATATCGAACGGGATATGTATTTATGTGTATATATATATAGCAATGACGAGCTTTTACGAGGATACAATTCTGGGGAATACATTTTATTTTAAATGAACACCGTAACACGAAAATAAATGTAACAACGTTTTTCTTATTTAACTTACACCAATCATATAAACAAAAATACAATTTGCAATATATAATATATGAGATCATCCAAATGTGCAACAGAAAACTGTTCCTGTAAAAACATAATAATTAATAAGCTGTTTGAGTATACATATTCATTCCATCTTTAAAACATATAAATGCCCTTGTCACACAATATCAACAAAGATTTCATATTGCGGGCGACTGCGAATTTGTTTTACATCAAATGGGTTCATTCCTTATAATATGTATTCAGTGAAATATTAATCAACGGAATTTTGCATTATGCACACCTATTCCACTGGCACAGTGTTCAATAACAACTATTGGAGTGTAACTGCATACACTATATGACGATGTAAAATGTACATGTAAAATGTGTGTAAATCAAACGAGTATATTTTTGAAGTCCTAAGACGGACATACCCGTTAATGCCGGCGTAGAAGTTAAACCGTTACAGTTGCAAGCTAGTTTAATACAAATCTCAGCGTTTGAAGCAGAATAGCAAATATTATCGTATAAGCAAATTTAAGCAAACGTATTTGTAAATTGGGAACTCATACTAGTGCACTCACTATCTTATCTGATATGCATGATTATGGGTTAAAGTAATGTGAGAAACTACACCTAGAACGTAATCGATAAAATAAGTTATGAATTACTCATACAGACTACACCGAAAAAGTATGTTTATAAACGATTACGCAATCCAAATATGTATTTCATAGACGGGAAGCCACACTTTATTTTCTCAAAATCTTCATTCAAATCGAAACTGGAAGTTTAACAGATTTAAAGAAAAATATCACGAATCGAGATACGCTTCAATTATTCCCCGGTTTGACTTACCAACCATACGCGTTTAAATTACATAGCAAGTGGACACTGTGACATGCCGAGTACATCAGATATCTATGGTCTAACAAGAACACACAATCCTTACAAAAGGGACAAATGTGTATGATATATAATGTTTGAAACATATCTATAAAAATAAAACCAAATATCATGAGTTTTAATGTTAGTTTAAATGACATGTACGCTGAATGCCCATAAATAATATAGCATATTAATGTAAACAAACACAATATCTTAACCAATATACTGGCCTCAGTCAGTCACTACCCTTAAGATGTCAACATTTTACACATGCTTAATTAAAGGTGTAGAGCTTAACATCATCAACGGGTAAACCATGATGCCTTCCAATAACAGCTTTACATCACAAGTGGTTGTATTATCAACTAAAGCCCCGTGTTCTACAAACGCGAACTTGTAAGTGTTTGTGTTTTGTTTTTTTGTCATCATTCTCAATAATTATCAATCATACGACACACTTATAAGTTATATACATGTATGTGGTTGTATTTGCAACGTGCGTTACAAACGCAACAACTTGGGTATTGTGGGTTGTTATTCACTACCATCATCACTGTGGTCTTAATTATATATGTAATCAGTAGTTAAGCGCTGATCTTCATGGAATGTATCAGCAATGAATCACATCTGTGTTACAAACGCAACCAAGTGGTTATTGAGGTTTCTACTAATGCGTGGACTAACCTGCTGATCAAACATGAATACTTGCACTTGAGTGTTGTTTTTTTCTGAAAACTATTAACGCTTTGGTTACGAGACTGATCCATAATAATCATCTGAACCCCAGCTGCACTACACCGAGGTTTTCTATTCAACAATCTTTGACCACAGGTCGTAGCACTCTATCAGTATTACGTTCATATGTTTTAACCAAGATTTAATTAACCCTATAATTATATTGATATAAATGATAATTCAGTGTTTAAAGATATCTACATTCCTTTTTTTGTGGCTTGCAAAATGATTATGAATACCAAGAAAAGTCTCAAAGATACTCAAATGGTGCTAGTTGTATGTTATTGTATCAATCTATAGTCACCGATTAAACTTTGTGATATCATAAAAAGGCATGTTTGCGTCTTTCAAATTGAAATTCATGAAAGCTACACCAGGCATACAATCCTCGTACACCATTATATACCGTGAGGGAAATGGCAGAGATTTTTTTGTATAAATAATGTTGAGCAATCCAATGACCCTTGAACATACACTTCCCATTAAGATACTCTTTGAATCAAGTCGGAGATGTAATGATCATTTGAGAGGATTACGGTGAATATTACCAAGCGAACACCGCCATCATTGCAACTGTTGAAAACAAATGCGTCGTTTGATTGGTTGAATTACGCTCCAGGATTGGACAAGGCTACCAAGGAGCTGTCTCATTAATAAATTAGTACACAATTTTGATTGCAGAATGCTAACACATCCTCCCACGGTCCATCAAGAGGCATAGCTGAGTAAACATGTGTTCCGACGATGTATCCACAGTTGTTTGGCTTGGGCGAATAATGAACACAGATACTCTACATTGACCGTCCTTCGCTAATTGACCATCCTGGTGATCTTACTTATCACATATTTTACAATTCAACGAAATTCGCTCCTGTGTTGTTTAAATACTTTTGTATGGTGCTTTACATGTGATGTAACTCTTCATTTAAACTATTATTGGCTCAGTTATATGTATTCTCATCAACAAAATAAACTCCTGATAGGGGAGACAACTTTTCTTTACTTCACTATTGCCGGGATAAACCTTTCACGTGCGGATTAATGACGTAATTTTGTTTATTAACATGATGTTATTTGATTTTTATCGGAATTTTCTGGCAACTTCAGCCAATTTGTGTTTGTTCGCAAGCAAATGACCTGATTTATTGAGGAAATGGTAGGATATATTAAATACCGGTAAGTGTTAAAATTGAAAGTTGATTTGCTCGGCACGAACACACGAACAACTCGTCAAATCTCGCGGATCAGATTTTCTAATCCTCGCTAAGTTAACGTATCTGTATTAAACACTAACATAGTATTCTCTATCAACATCCCATAATGCATCCGTTGTTTTACTAGAATACAATGGCGCTGTATTAATAACATTTGGTTAACACAGTTACTTGTTCATTAATATAATCGTATGAAGTATAATATAATCGTATGAAGTAGCAGCTTTAAGAACCTTAAAAGAGCACAGCTGTGAGAAGCTTACAATTTACGAAAACACATGTTATTCATATTTTTCTTTTATGAAGAACACAGAAACATGAACATACGTGTAACATTGTTTTCATATTATTAGAACAATTGATACAAAAATAATATGAGCAATATATCAAACATGAGATCATACAATAGTGCAGGTGAAAACAGTTCCAGAAAAAAACTATTCATTTTCCTTATGCATATATTTCATTCCAACTTTAAAAAAAAACAAATGTCCATGTCACAAGATATTAAAAATAATATTATATTTCGGGCATCTTCTAATTTGTTTTACATCAAAAGGGTTTATTCAGTTAAATATTAATTAACGAACGTTTAAATTATGCAACCCTATTCAAATGGAACAGTTAACATTTACAATGATAAGAGCGAAACTACCTTCACTATATGAAGAGGTAAAATGTAAATTTAAAAAGGTTGTTAATCAAACAAGTATCCTTTGAAGTTCTTAAACTGAAATACACGTAAACGCCAGTGTAGAAGTTGTACCAATACAGTTGCAAGCTATTTTTATACAAATCTAAACATAATGGGCATACTAGCACATGTCAACGTATAAAAAAACGTAGTTTTTTTTAATTGACATTTCATTCTTGGGCAATATCTTATCTGATATGCATGATCGCTCAAACTAATGTGAGAAACTACACCTGCCATCGAAAAGTTATAGATTACTCATACAAACTAAAACTCTTTGTAAATGATTATGCAATAAAAATATGTTATTTCATAGAAGGGAAGCCGCAATTTAATTTCTCAAAATCTTCATTGAAATCGAAACTTGAAGTTTAAAAGATTAAAATAATAATCTGACGAACTGAAATACCCTTCAATAATTCCCCGATTTTGCTTTCCAACCATACGCGTTTTAATAACATAGCATGAGGACACTGTGACATTCCGAATACATCAACTATCTATGATCTAACAAGTTCATGAAATAATAAACAAAGTGGCAAAATTACTAAGTCGTCTTGTTTATTTAGCATATCATGTTTGAAGCATGTCGAGTATAAACAAATAGCATGAGTTTTAATGTTAGTTATCATGATCTGTACACATACCTGTAAACAATATAGTATATAGTGTATTTAACATTATGTTTGTACTGGTTATCATCATATCCATGCTTTAACCACTTGTTTAAAACACTATAGTCTAAGCAAGAGATACTCGCTACAGTGTTCTGGAGATTCTACATACTTAAACCATACTGTGTAGTGTATTTAAAATGATCATAGGACGATCGTAAAGTACGAC
Source organism: Dreissena rostriformis (assembly GCA_007657795.1). Lineage (NCBI taxonomy): Eukaryota > Metazoa > Mollusca > Bivalvia > Myida > Dreissenidae > Dreissena > Dreissena rostriformis. The sequence goes on from VMBQ01003134.1 coordinate 62,009, forward strand.
TGGGTTTCGAATTTCAGTCCTTTTTATATGAACATTAACAACTCTTGACTGGTCTATCAAATATCATCATTTTGATTAATTGATATGAAAGTAAGGATTCATCAACGCATTTGGTTAACATCAGAAACAAAACATTTTGATGTTTAAGGAATGCGAACGAACAGTATCCGCAATTGGTAATAACTCTAGATACAAAACAATCAATTCTTAATCAGTTTCTCTCCCTTTATGTTTCTATCCAGAGAGGGAAGCGGACAACTACAACGAGCGATGCCTGGTATAGGGGAGATAACCTGGGTAAGTTTAAGGGTTAGGGTTAGGGGTCGGGTAAGGATTGGGGTTTAGTCTAACCCTAACCCGTTAACCCCCCATGCGCATTACAATACCAGGCCTCGCTCGTTGTAGTTATCCGCTTCCCATCAGAGCGTTTGATTTGAATGAATGTTATTATGGTAATTGTATGTGCAATTAGATACAGATTCACGTAACAATGTCGCGTGACAGTTAATATATGGTCATACATTATAGTCAAAGCGTACATATATATAGTTATGTACAATGCACAGTCCTTTTAATCACAGTTGGACTAGTCGGTGGGAACACTCCTCGGATCGTCACAAATGGAGCCCTAAAACACGAACACATTATTAGTATACCGCTAAGTAGAACAAAACAAAAAGCAAACCGAATACATGTTTACGTTAGTCGAATAATGGCTGGACCTGCGAAATTAACTTCGTTGAATTGTAACGATACTCTAATTAACGATATCATTGTGTTTTAATATATAATTTATACGATTACCCATCCACGTGGTTGGCTGTTAATCCAGTCACTGAACCTCGACTGAAAATACTGACTGGCATAGCTTGAAACGGAATGCTTGATTTCGGTGCCTACGCCCACCATCATAATTGNTCTGTTTATCCCATCAAATTTCTTAGTCGTCAATTATTTGTTTTAAAAAATAGAACTAGTGAGAACACGGAAAATCCCAAAGTTATATTAAGCAAACATTGTTTTTTGACCTTAGCTGTAAAGAGGTCCGCGTAAGAAAATAGTACCAGAATATTTCAAACAAAAAAAATACGATAAACACAATTCATTTATTTGCAAGACAAAGAATCACTTTCATATGTTACCAAAACTCAACCAAATAAATAACATTAACTAAAGAATCAACCAAATGAATAACAATAACTAAATTATATTTATAGCGAGGTCAAGAGTCATGTTAATTTAAAAAAAAATGGTCTACACAATAGGCCGAGCACGTGAGTCGAATTTTCGTGTAGAGCGAATCGATGCTTTTTGTCGGATTTACGGTGTGTTAACGGTGTTATTTCGATACTGGATTAGTTATTGTGTACATGAAAATTCTGGATGTTGAACGTTGCCCCGAACAACTGGGATTTAAATGAGCTGTACTGTGCCTGTGGGTGGGGAACTTGCAATGGTGTTTCGGGTAGAATTTCCGCTTCGATCTGGTGTTGTTCCGGCTGGCTAGGGGGCTGCGTTGACGAAAATGTGGCCGTGCTGGTGACAGATTGTTTTCTACCCTGAATTGGTTCTGCATTTTGATCATGGGAGGCAAGTATGTTGGAACATTTTTTCTGTTGCTCATGACTTACATTTGAGTAATTTAAAATTGACTGTACTTTCTTGTGTCCAGTGACAGACATAATTTCAGTGGCTGGAATGTTATGTTCTCTTAGTTTTTGCACCAGGTGCTTGCGAGTGGAATGATTGGTCAGGCGTTTTTCTACTGCTAACCCGGCTTCAGTTGCCATCATCCTGAGCATTTTGCTCAATTTATTCATCCCAATTTTTTTACGAATGAACCATTGCACGCTTTCTTTGCAATCAGATTCAGACTTTTGAGGTTTCTGCTTCATGATCGTGTTTGGAGCTAGATAGAATGGGTCATTCTCATCGCAAAAATTGGCTGGGCGTTTCTGTGCATAAATTGTGTACAAAGCAACTGGGTTTTTGGGGTCATTTTCAGTAGTGCCACCATTTTTGGGATGACTCTTCTAATATCGCTCAAGTTTTCTCCAGTTCTAGTCTTGGTTTAACGTTCATTGAGCTCCAAGTACTCGGTCCCATCAGAAGATATTTTCAGTTTAATGTCCCCCCATCTGTTTGAATAAAATATATTTTATTCTAATTTTTTAATATTTCAGTAATTTATTAGTTATATCTCTTATTACGGTACTGGTTAGCGAGTATTTGTCGGACAGCAGTATTTACCGAACGTTCTATGTTTTTCGTGTATTGTAACGCTGCAACGCAATTTGCTTCGTTACATACTTACAGATGCTTGTTTCCTTGAAGTTGACAGCAAAAATTCGTTAAATGCTAGAATTATAGTTAAACAAGTGTGATGTTTTCAAATTTCGTCGGAATGTAATGCGACCTCCTCGCGGGGGATATTGATAGCACCCACATGCTCAAAAGAAATCCCTTACTGAAACCCGAACTGTGTGCTCGATATTTTCGTTCGTCTTCTGCGATAGAGCAGGTCTCAATTATTTGAATAACAATCTCTTATTTTACCGGAATCTAATGTGTTAAACACGCACACATAAATTAAATTATAGATTTTTTACATTAAAATTCGACATAATTTGCTGTTTACATATATCTGAATTGCTCGCAAAATGTACTAAGTAATTCATTAAATATTATAGAAACAAATCTCATTTGAATTATAAATTCACTGTTTGGATTTTCTCCCTTGAATAATAATATTCTTCTTTCCACAAAGATCTATAGATAAACGTGCGTATTTATAAATATTTGATAGAACTGAACTGATATTGGAAACAAATTATAAATCTATTTACACACGCATAAAGCGACATATTTCACTATCAAATTAATGTATTGACGTCATTGTAACGTTTATGTTAAGAAAAGTTTCATTTAAACTCTTTTTTTGTGTTCAAATATTCAATTTATATAAATGTCCGGTAAATACTTCTGTACAGTGGAAAATTAATTCCCTTTAATGACCCCATATACGGCTCTCGTACATACGCATGCGCACATCGAAAAATGTTTTGTTTACATTCGCTTGTAGATGACGAACTCAGGATGTATCAGTAATTTTTTTATAAAATATTTCGGATTATTTTGAAAGTTATTAAATAAAAACCTTAAATTTCGTCCGAGAAATACTCGCTGACCAGTACATATATGCAAGTTAAAGTATTGTGCAGGCTATTTAAAAAAAGGTAGCTGCTATTGTAGTAACTAAGGAAAAATAAGGACAATTTAACAAGAAAATCTGGGAAATATCAGGTTATTCCAAAACATGATATATATTTGTTTAATTATTTCCTTTTTTTCAGAAAATATTTTATTTTTTTGAAATTTTAACTTATTTCTGCAAAACAGCAAAGTTTTTAATTTGATTATTTATTTTCTGTACTTTCAGGTGTCAAATTGATTATAGCTAAGGCTGTATTGTTCCTTCGTGCCACGCAGACCGAAATGCAAGCAGTTGTTTAGCCACATGGTGTGGACAAGAGCTGTTGGACTGTGAGGACCAAGGACACCATTCTGCCACATGATATCAATTTCATGGTCAGTAAGTACTTCTGCCTCACATGACCGGTTGCCTGTTCCCTAAATAACATCAAATGCGTTAATGGGGTTTGAAAAAAGAAAACCCCATTATTAGCTATAGCATTAGAATTATAAACATTATTTATTTATTCGTCCATATTTGTAGATTCACGCGAAAAATCCCAATTTGAACGGAATTTACGCGCACACATTCCAGATTTGACCGATACCAGGTACTTTTCCAAAAAGGCAACAAACTTGCTGTAAACTGTGAAAATCAGTCACTGTTGTCTTATAGAAATACTGCAGTCAGTATACAAAAATATTATTGTTTTGTCAATAAATCACAAACTAAATCACAGGTCACCGCGGCGTAGTGTATATGGTGTCCGCCTAGCGATCGGGAGGTCTCGGGTTCGAACCCCACTGGGAGCGTTCCTTCGATCACCCCCAAAGACACCAAGTACTGGTTCTAGTCCCAGGAAACGGACTCGAGAGCGTTTCAATAAGCCTAAGGCTTTCAATGCAATAGAGCTTAAAAAATAGGTTTAAACCAATAAAGCGCAAACTGTCATAGTTTTCATTTAATAATGCAGTGCAGTATTGAGTAATGAATTTATACTGGTATTTGCTTTCATTTAAAAAGAAAGTTAGTTTTACCTGCTTTTTTAGCCTTTTCTTTTTAGCATTGTATGTTTCTCTTGTCAGAGAAAATTGTGGCCCTTTCTCATTCATAATGCTAAAAGGGTATTTGTGTCTTTTCAGCTTCCAGGCTACTAATGATAGCCCGGATACTTATTGGCTCATACTCGGTGCCATCTTGGCGTTGAAGGGATAGAATAAATGTAGCAATATGCTCGTCAAGAACATCGACATCCAACTGATGCATTTCCCTGGTCTCACCCTTTTTCAGTAGAAACCTTTGGAATTTGTTTGTTTCATTTATTTATTTTTTTTGCTGTGTTTTGGTTTTCTTCTTTGGTGATGTACTGTCTGACATCAGAAAGCTCAATGTTTTTAAATTCATTTGGAATTGACTGGGTGAGATGTTTTGCTTTATTTTGAACTGTAACATTTGTGTTATTTTGATCATCATAATTTGACTCAGGGGCAGTAGCCTCAGTTAAATCCTCATCAAATTGAAATGCATTTATTCCATATTTTTGCTCAAATTCTTCAAAACTTATTTCCACAACATCGTCAATATTGTCATTTGAAAATAAACCATCCCATACCACATCAAACATCGCTGCTTCTTGGTTGAACATTGTTGTCAAAATGTATTTATTTTGCCAAAATATGTTTTGTTGCAGTTTTATTTAAATTCTTGATTGTGTATTATTTATTTTTTCATTATTTAAAGAATAATTGACATTTAAGACTTAAGCAGAAGACTTGTTTGGCTGCTGACTTATAAAATAAAATACAGGAAATAAAAAACAACAACATTTCATTTATTTAAATTTTAATTTCTGAACAATTTATTTCCAATAAAATGAAAGAAAATAAAATAATTGTTGCATTGTGTTCATTTTTAGCCATTCATTGACGAGCAAAGTCGATACACAAGGTTAACCATGGCGACCTTCTGAACCATGATTAGTGACGTCATATAAAAAGTAGTCCGCCGCGCGTGACAGCTATATTTTCAACAGTGTGGAAAATAAACGAAAATATATTCCACAGTGGGTTATTTCGAAAATGCACGTCTGAGGATGGGATAAACAATACATATATAGATTTGTCATATCCCAGTGCTTAAAATAAAGATGTCGAATGACAATTTGCTTTTTTATCATGTTTATTAAGTTCATGTTAAGATAGCATACTTAAAACGAAAACGAAATACAAGTACACTTACTTTGTGAAAACCAAGAACATAAAACAATAAAACAAAGTTATTACACTGTTTTCTTTAAAACGCAGAAAATGTGTTAGTAGTATTGATATATGTCCAGGGAAACGCATGCACATATGTATTCGTGAAAGGCGTAACAGTAAATTGATACCAATTCTTGCCTGACCTATCAAATGCCATCATTTTGATGAATTGATACTAAAATTAAGATTGATCAACATATTATATTAACAGCAGAAACAAAACATTTTGATATTTAAAAAATGCGAGCAAACAGTACCCAAAATTATGTATAACTCTGGATACAAAACTATCTATTCAGAATCGGATTCTCTCCCTTTAATCTTGCATTTGTCCAGAGACAGACATGACAGCAAATACGTTATTCACTCTTAGCAAACAAGTCAATTCAAATCATTATGCAAATCTATTATTTATGTGGTTTATACGTAACAACAAAATAACAATAAGAATATCTTTATTCAAATGTACATATGTATTACACAAATTACTTGTATGCATTAGCTTTTACGTAATGTCAAAGAAAGGAAGACAATTTAAGAATTGATGCCACGATAAAACTCTCGTTGCCTTTGATTTTAATAAAAGGTATTATGGTACTTGTATGCGAAGTATTCACTTTTCGATACGCATTACAATGGCTTGTGACAGTTAAAATGCTGTCATACATTAAAGGCATAGCGTATTTATAGAATTTTATAAATGGTACACTTAATTCAATCACAGTTGCGCTGACAGATGGGAACACTTCTCACTTCTCAGTCAACGATCGGCTCGTCAAGAATGGAGTCCTGCAACAGGAACACATTGTAAGTATAACGCAAAGTTAACAATAACAAATCAAATATAATTATACAGTTAAAGTCGAATAATGGCTGCAACGGCTAAATTACATTTTCTTTATTTTATTTTTTAGAAGACACTATTTCAAATGTATCTGCTGTATGGGAACTTTTGAATTGTAATGATGCCTTTATTAATATTTTCATACTGTTAAAAATACAATTTGTACGATTACCCATCCACGTGGTTGGCTGTTAATCCAGTCACTAAACCTTGACTGGAAAAACTGAGTAGCGTAGCTCGTAATGGAATTCTTGATTTCTGTGCCAACGCCCACCATCAAAACTGACGTGTGGATGATATACGAGTACAGTGCCACCTACAATTAAACACTCTGTGTGAGAAATTAACATTATAATAAAAGATATGGGTTTGTATTTTTAGTGATATCACGTTTTAATATATTAATATCCGACTAGGTTAAAAAAATATTTAAGCTCCGCCAAAATCAAATTGGAACCAAAATGACCAATTACGAGTTCGTTAAACGGGATTTTTCCTTAAGTCAGCCTCACTCACTTGCCAGGAATAAAGGACCAAAATTGATTAATGAGAACTTCTTCCCCTATAATGTTTCTTGAGTTGCATCATTCCAGCATATTCTATACGACTTCTGAGGATCTAATGTAAAAGGTAACATTTATAACATATTGTACATGATTGCGCGTTGTAAGCAGTTACTGCGTTACTAAATTTTAAAAGAGCTGTTACATACTCGGATGCCCTAACGACACATGCTTGGACATTTGTGCCAATATGTCAACTTTGAACTAAAGTGATATCTTGACCTCTGCGGTAGGGAGGAACATGTGGTGCAGATCATATCGTATCGGCATGCTGATCAATGTGGACAATTATTTTTTAATTGCTTGATTAATAATAAACATCACAGGAAATGTTTCTGGACTTACAAATGGACATGTGCATTCATATCTTCGATCTTGTTCGGACAAGACGTAAACTTTTGAGTCATATGTGATATTTGACTTCCTTAATCGGTGAGCTTTGGACAAAAGTTTGAGCAACACGTCGTCTTGACATGATGATCATTCATTTCAATTTAGTATAAAACTACCCAAAACATGACGCGAGTACAGGTCGGACAAATAATTATTATCATATTGGACGTTTGATTTCTAAGAGTAATATTTACCAATAGTTTATAATCTTTAGTCGTGCGTCTTGCGATAACCTTTTGCATGTTATTGTAATTGCTTGATAATAAACTAATTCAATGTCCTGATAACCTGAAATACGGCCAGATTTGACATTTCACCTCTATGCGTGATGTTGAAATTAGAGCTAGAGATGGCAGATATTGCGTGCACATATTTGGCAATACTACATAAATGTGTGGCCCATTGACTTCAACATGATGCAAATGCTTTGCTTGCAAATGCTTTGCTTGCAAATGTCAGCTTACCTGATCCCATCCAATGGTTTTGGCAGCTTCGATAGGCAACGCTTCGATAAATTGCTCGAATGTGTTCGATGACAAGATCTTGTTGGCTACATCACTTATATATTGCGATGGATCTAAAAATGTCCATCAATACTGAGAAGCATGTTTATATAAAGACTGCTGTTGTATAATACGGCGAGGAGGGACGCAATTTTAAAACATTTACATTTTTTTTTACCAACTTTTGATTTGCTATAACACGCACGATAGTGTACTAATCTCATACGACAATTACATGCACGAATTAATTTTATTAATGAAACATTTTACAATGAAACCATCGAGTAACTCAAATCAGCTAGCTAAGCTTATGGTTGTTAACTTTAGGAATAGGCATGTTTGGTTAATGAAATGTAACATTTTAACTGATGTGTTACATGTACTTTCAAACCAATACGTTTGTATAAACAATTTTCAAATGTGCATAAAGTACGCTCATTGTTATAAATGTTTACTGATATCTTTAGTAAGCTAATTTAATGTAAGATAAAAGCATTGAATGTTCGTCTATACTTACCAACCATTTCATTTTCCATGTTAGCGGCACGCAGTTTACTTTTAAAGTAATCGTCGGCAATCTCCCTTAATCTGCACCCGATCTCTTTTTGATTATGACTAACACCTAAAACAGTTTTGATAGATTTTATAAACTGGTGATTTGCTTACATTAAATGTTGAACAGATCTCCGAATTATTGCCAAAGATCTAAATTGCCAAATATCATCGCATCTAAATAAACGAAATCGTCTGAATTACGAAGTATAATTTAATTGCAGCTTCCACCAATGTTTTTTAAAACAAAAATGAGTCTCTTACAAAATTTAATACCAATAACATTGTATTCGGGTTGAGCGACACACCATAGGTACAATTGCACGAAGTTAGTTCGCTTGACCTAAACATACTTATTACTAGTAATTCACCGCTATGCATTTCAAACACGCAATATGTATAGTAACATTAACTAAATCTACACATAACACTGGAACTAACACCTCAAACAATTCAGCATCCTTGCGAACAGAACAAAATTATAACTTAATTAATATAATTTAAAATGTTTATAAAGATCTGTTGTTTTTTTAAGAGTAATAAGGTGAGCATGCGAAAGACTAAAACAGGGGTATGCGGGGATCAAAATCGTATTACAATCACAACATTCACAGCAATTCTTCTGAGATTTGCGGAGAGTAAAACATTCTACAATTAGCTTTGTGAAAATGTGTTGTTAATGCGGCTATTTGAATCCGCATTTAAAACCGAAAATGTATTTATAATATTTTTACATTAACACGCGTTTCTGGGAGTACTTCCAATACGTACCTTTTGCGTCAGATTGATCTTTCGTTTCTTCACCTGTGAATATAGCAGAAGAATTCGGTAGTTAGTGTGTGTACTAACGCTTCATGTAATTACACTTTAGAAACATTAAATGAACAACAAATGTGTCTGGTGCGTATATCACCAGATTAAAAATGTGTACCTATTGCGTCAGCTTCGTCGTCCGAGTGATCGCCTGTGAACAGAATGATATGCATGTCAGGTGAGTGGGTACCTTATCCCTTCATGTAATAGCATTCTAGTATTTGAAATGTGATAAATGAACAAAACATGTGTTTGATGCGTTAGTTTCAATATTCAAATGTATACTTATAGCGTCGTATTCATCTTCCTCTTCATCGTCTTCTATTTCCCAAGATGATTCGATTATTTGTGCGAACACTGCAGTGGCTGAATCGAGCGCATAACTTTTGCCGACAGAAGGCATGTTTTCAGACGGATTTTCATCACCTCCACCTTCTGCTGTTAACGCCGATGTATCGTCTGAATTACAGAATTCAAAGTTTTGAAAACAAAGTTCAGAAATACTTTAAAATTTAAATATATGTAAAATTAGTAAAGCCTTTAATAGCAAAATAAGATAATTATGTAATGGATAATGTTCAACAAAAACGCGTTCATTTTGCCTTTTGTTAGTGAAAGAATATCCTCAGTCAAATTCATGAAATCAAAAAGAATTGCTAAGGTATTGAAATAAAGGCGAAGTTTTCATTTATTCATGTGGGTATTCTGGCAGGCAATTGTCTGAAATTTATGTTAGATATGAACAAGGGTCAAAACCTGGGATAGACAACTGCGCAGGCATAACAACTAACAAGGTCAATATCCTAGCAGTGGTTTCACCCCGTATTTGATCTTAAACGAAGCTAGAAAGAGGTCAACTATTTGCAAGAGGTTGTTAACAATATGTAATTTACTCAAGTACCGAATAGGGAGTGTGATTGAATTCGGAACGGGTCGATTTCAAAATTAGTTGATAAATTGAAAAAAATGGTGTTATTCAATGATAAACAATTGTTTATTAATGTTAAAGGCAAATCTGGCAAATTCGATACAACCGTAATCCGTAAAACAGTTTTTTTAGTTTCCACAACCCGACTGACCCATCCGTATTTTGTGCCGAGCCTTATCTATTTTGAGGGGAACCAGGTTGAGTTTTTGATCATTTTCGCTACATTCCAACATCTAAATAAGTCATATTTTTGCAATATTGCTGTCGTATAATATCCTTATAGCTTGTTTTCATAAAAAAGTGAACAAAAAAGGGTTTGCTGAAATACTGAACAACCTTCAATATTTTTTAGATTTGAGTGAAAACAAATAATGTTTCGTTTAACATGGATATCATATTAAAGTCTTGAACAGGCGGGTTAATTATTTGTACAAAAATATAAGAAACGAAGACGAAGATAACACATGCGTTTTGTTCCTCAATGATATTTACCCGAAATGAACAGTTGGGTAAATCGAAAGTACATGTAAAAGGGAACGGTTTAAGTGCAAATATAGAGTGTAACATGAAACTTCCTGTTTATCAAATAATGTTGTTATTTTGACGTATTTAACATACCTTCGACGCGTGTAAATACATGAAATATTATCAAGCTGTTATTGACCTGAAGCTCGCGTTTACATAAAACATATTTTTACTATAACCGATACTTAAGTTTTGTTTAAAACAAAAAACACATAATAAACGACCTTTAAATCTCGTTTAATGTACAGACAGCTTTTAGATTTACTATAGGGGCCTTAACGACTGTATAGGTACATAGATTTACATACACGTCTCTAAGTTCTTAGAGCTAAATTTGTTCAAGGTTAGTAAGTGAATTAAAAACTATTTTTTAAATATATATTTATACAATTTCACAGTAACAATGATTACAATCTAAAACTCACGTTCGGGGAGTCCAGTAGAACGTTGTTCATAACTCCGCTGACGTGATGGCCTTGGCATTTCTGTTTTAAATGAAAGGTATATCGACGAAGCATGTATACATTTTAAAGAAACAATCATTCTTCATGGCCTTACATAACTATGGAACAAGAGTTTAATCGACTATCGACGAAAACACGTACAATAAGCTCAATATATATATATATATATAATATGAAGTTTAAAATTCAACTAATCAGTAGGTACAAACAACTTAAAATTGTGATATGTAATTATTTCTTATACATATACATCCGAGGTCACAATACAAAGCTAATTATTTTCAACAAACAAGTCCTTTAGATAAACGCGAAAGAAATGACAATATTTATTTACCTGTTACACACGTTTGTATATTCCTTTTAAAGCTAAATTATTGAATTATATTAAAGTCCGATTTAACACTACACTAGTTTATGAATGCGTAAAGAGACGTTTTATGCATAGTATTATAATGTAGATTTTCCGGTTTCCGTTTTACCACTTTCTACGCATGTAATTTAAACCTCCTGTCACTTAATAACAAAGCGTTATGTTAAATAAATACACCATTACAACCGTTGGTATACCACGCTTTGAAATATATTCATTTGTACAAGCCAAAATTTCATGTGAATGTCTTTCATATGATACAATTAACCTCTTTTTTAGAAAATCATAACAGGACGTTTAAACGTTAAACAGAATCGGTGAGATATTTTAAATTAAATGTACAGATGAATCCGGCTGATGTAATGCAATTGTAATAAGGACTTTTCAAACATAATGCGTTGTTAATTGTTTGTTTTAAATAATCATTAAAGAAGTTTACAAAAGCAATACATAGATATATATTAAGCTTCAGATAGCTATAGATTTATTCGTCGTTGTCATTCAATGTGTTTGCACGTTGCCGATTAAAGATAAAATTCGTCAAGGAAAATTCTAATTATAGCACTAAAGTCAGTGTATGTTTTATCAGTTAAGAATGCATTGATATCAATTAACAATACAATAACAATGGACGCACATTGTTCAATTTAATCATATCAGTGACAATACATGTTCTGAAACATACGATGACACGCGTAGTAATCAAATAAAGCCAGATATTGGGCCCAAAATAACCGGCAGATGTCACGTAAGCACTACTGTTTAGTCATAACGTTATCATTCACTATTATTCATTATCTTCACTAGTGAAGGTACTTGAATATCTGCTACGCAGTTGATGAAACGTTCAAACCAAGTTTGCTTAAAACTGAGTTGTATTACTTCAGTAAAAACCACCAACTGTCAATACATGTTGCATCAACTATTTAAACATACGACGTCTAGAAAGCATATTGGTAAAAATCTTTTATTAAATAAATTCAGATTAAAAAATACCGGTTGTTTATGACTGTATTCTTGTTTGTGTTATACAAATAGTTATCACCTGTGCCTGAAATCACCTTCATTCAGTTTAACATGTGTGTCTCGGGTGTGTTCAACAGCTGCACTGTGCAGGTAATATAAAATGGTGATAACAAAACCTTTATGTCACTTAGATAAGTAACGGTTTTTGTTCAGGCAATGACTCCTCAAAAAGATGTAGTTGATACATATTGTAAATGTATTTGCTTTAGCTTACTATGTTCATATTACAAAAGTGTGTATCGGTAGAACATTCTTAAGACGTGTACATTTTGACTAAAATTGCACCACACAAATAGTAGTCTGTTTAAAAAAAAATTTTGAAATAATAGTTTGGATTGATGATATAACGTGTTTAATACATTACAACTCTAGAAACTTCAGAATAGTGGACTGATGTTTGATAATATGCAACGATTATATGTTCAAACCTTAATGTGGTTGAATTTATATTCACAGTGGACATTTTACAGATAGAATATGTTTATATAGCAAAGACGAGTTTATACGAGATGAAAATTCTGGAAAAAAAAACATTTTATTAAAAATAAACACCGTATCACGAAAATAAATGTAACAACGTTTTTTTATTTAACTTACATATAAAAAATACAATGAGCAATATATACTATATGAGATCATCCAAATGTGCAACAGAACACTGTTCCTGAAAAAAACATAATTATTAATGAGCTGTTTGCGTATACATATTCATTCCATCTTTAAAACATATAAATGTCCTTGTCACAAAATATCAACAAAGAATTCATATTGCGGGCGACTGCGAATTTGTTTTACATCAAACAGGTTCATTCCGTATAATGTGTATTCAGTGAAATATTAATTAACGAAAGTTTGCATTATGTATCCCTATTTCACTGGCACAGTGTTCAATAACAACTATTAGAGTTTTACTGCATACACTATATGACGATGTAAAAATGTACATTTTGTGTAAATCAAACGAGTATATTTTTGAAGTCCTAAGACTGACATACCCGTTCATGCCAGTGTAGAAGTTAAAACGTTACAGTTGCAAGTTATTTCAATACACATCTCAGGATATTTGGCAGAATAGCAAATGTTATCGTATAAGCAAAATTAAGCAAACGTATTTGTAAATTGGGAACTCATACTAGTGCACTCACTATCTTATCTGATATGCATGATTATGGGTCATAGTAATGTGAGAAACTACACCTAGCAACGTAATCGATAACATAAGTTATGAATTACTCATACAGACTACACCGGAAAAATATGTTTATAAACGATTACGCAATCCATATATGTATTTCATAGAAGGGAAGCCACACTTTATTTTCTCAAAATCTTCATTGAAATCGAAACTGGAAGTTTAATAGATTGAAAGAATAATGTAACGAATTGAAATACGCTTCAATAATTCCCCGATTTGGCTTACCAACCATACGCGTTTAAATTGCATAGCAAGAGGACACTGTGACATGCCGAGTTAATCAACTATCTATGGTCTACCAAGTACACACAATCCTAACAAAAGAGACATCTTTGTATGATATGTAATGTTTGAAACATATCTATACAAGTAAAACCAAATATCACGAATTTTAATGTTAGTTTAAATGACATGTACGCTGCATGCCCATAAATAATATAGTATATTAATGTAAACAAAATCAATATCTTAACCAATATACTGGCTTAGTCAGTCACTAACCTTAAAATGTCAACAGTGAACACATGCTTAATTACAGGTGTAGAGCTTAACATCATCAACGGGTAAACCATGATGCCTTCCAATAACAGCTTTACATCACAAGTGGTTGTATAATCAACTAAAGCCCCCTGTGTTACAAACGCGACATTGAAAGTGTTTGTCTTTTGTTTTATGTCATCATTCTCAATAATTATCAATAATAAAGCACTTATAAGTTATATACATGTATGTGGTTGTTTTAGCAAAGAAAGCGTCAACGTGCGTTACAAACGCAGCTACATGGGTATTGAGGGTTGTTATTCACTACCATCATCACTGTGGTTTTAATTATAAATGTAATCAGAAGTTAAGCGCTGATCTTCATGGAATGTATCAGCAATGAATCCCATCTGTGTTACAAACGCAACCAATTGGTTATTGAGGTTTCTTCTAACGCGTGGACTAATCTGCGGATCAACGAGACTGATCCATAATAATCATCTGCACTCCAACTGCACTTCACTGAGGTTTTCTATACTACAATCTTTGACCACAGGTCGTAGCATACTATCATTATTACGCGCACATGTTTAAACAAAGATTTAATTAAACCTATAATTGTATCGATATAAATGATAATAATGTTTTAAAGATATCTACATTCCTTTTTTTGTGCCTTGCAAAATGATTCTCAATACCAGGAAAAGTGGATTTAAATTTAACAATGGTACATCAGAAAATCGTTCAGCAACCTGTAATTCATTGAAATATTAATAGCTAGAATTACTTTAAACCAGAATATGAACAGCATGCGTGTAAAAGGATCCCGTGATGATATACTTGGATCATATTAATATGCTTAATCTCATCACATTCGATAACCTTTCGTCGTTGTGTGCAGTTTTTGTTATTATCTAATGTACGTGTATAGTCATTACCTAACTTGTTTACTTAAAGCTGAACTGATTTGTTCGCATGTCGATGACACATCTGGGAGTATAGGAGCGCTAAAACAATCGCGGCGATCTTGATTCACCACACACACAAATCAAAAATATAAATTATTAATGAAGTTTATCCGAAGTAATTACAGAACAGGAAATTCACCGTCAATTCACCCAGAATGTACTGCAAGACATCTTCATCACCTTAGCCAATTTAATGTTGATATCATCAGTACAAATGTAACAGGACTTTGAACATTTGCGCAATACTTCCTTCAGCAAACTGACTTTCAGGCACTGAATAAAGGTTTTTACATACATACCCAAATATGTATCATTTCATGTCATGTGACCGTGTTGTGCTCTTCCCGTTATCAATACAGTGTCCATTAAATTTGAACATATGCCGTTGCGCATCATTTCACTAGTCAAGGATGTATCCGGTACAAAATAATTGTCTATGAGGTTTGTACATACGATTCGCGCCATTTTATGGATTCAATCTGTACCGTTACCCAAAAATGAGGTTTGTACATATACCCTTGCGCAGTATATCGCTGCTTTATGCTTTTCCAGGTACCTCCATGTAGTCTGTGATGTTTGGACACGTATTTATACGTCATATAATACCATTTCATTTTCTCTGATTAAAGCATGCTTTAGGTTTCTAGCTTATCTGTAGTCGGAGGTTATGCTGCATGTTTTTCTAGTCAACTTCCGCGTCGATATATGCTAACTCGTATATAGATTCCTGAAAAGTAAAAATGGACTATATAGCGAAATGCTAACGATACTTTTGGTTTTAATTACAGTTGTGTTCAAGTGAACAATTAATATAATTAAATGTATCACAAAACCAAGTCATGTTTGTTTGATGTTTATCAGCATCATGTTCATTCAAAACAACTTAATGTTACAATAAACCAATATTCATATCTATTTTTGTACGTAACCAATAACGGTACTAAGTGTATACCATTTGGCGCTACAACGACTAAACAAAAATCCTTATACACATTAGTACTAATAACTGTGTATATTGTAATATAAAACTATTACAATTTAGAGTTTTCTTAAAAGAAAGCCCTTACCCATCCGTTGGGCCTGCTTCGTATAAACGGTCGAATGTTTGACTGGAAATATCGGGTTGCATATTCCCTAAAGGACTGACCGGCCCACTTTCCGCCCTTGACCACCAGCATCGACATCTGGACTAGGTATGTGTACCACGCCACCTGTAAGAGAAATGACCAGCGCTTGCCAAGTGTGAAGTGAAGTGATTATTGTTTATCATTATTTTGACCAAGAATACGTTTTCACAGGCATTTAACAATTTTAATGTTATGTAGTGACAAAACACCTATAAGACGTATTATTTTATTGCAGATACCATTATGGAAGGCACAGTCATGAAAGTGATAAGATAATTGCATAATTAATATTTACAAAACAACATCATGATGTTTAATTTTCGTTTGAAGGACAGGTAAAATTTGATTTCGCACTTTTGAATGGCTAGAGTGTGTTTATTAAAACTGTTTCTGTTCATAATCTAAAATAAAGTGTCCTACAGTAAAAACTAGTTTGACTTTTTTACGCTATTTATCGAAATAAAGCGTAAAATGCTCGTTGTGCTGATGTTTATATGTGCAAGTAAAGATAGTACACAATGCAAAATTATGACCAAATGCATAGTCCTTTGACCGTTTGTAATTAACCAAATAGGCTGTGAGGTACAAGCATATAACCTAAATACAAATATGTTATCTAAGTACAAAATGGTCCTCAAACTTATAGTAATAAGCAAATACATAACTGCACAATATGCTATATATGAGCTTCGCTCTGTGAAAAGGGGGTTTAATGCATATGCGTTAATTGTCGTCCCAGATTAGACTTTGCAGTCCGCACAGGCTATTCAGGGACTTCACTTTCCTCTGTTATTATAGTATTCGTTTAAAAAGTCTCTTCTTAGCAAAAATCTTGTTTAGGCGGAAAGTTTCGTTCCTGACTAGCCTGTGCGGACTGCACAGGCTAATCTGGGACGACACTTTGCGCACATGCATTAAACCCCCATTTTACAGAGCGAGACTCATTCGTATAATATAGGCAATTTTGAGGAAAAGCCGTACCTGTTCCCAGCCAATGGTATCGGTCAGTTCACGCGTCACGGCCTGTTTGAAATCATCGTACGTTGGGGCTTTGATAAGACTCGTTTTTGCCAGCAAAATAACAGGTGCAACATTGAGTTTGGCCTGCAATAATAAAGTACCCATTTATACCTGTTCAATTAAAACAAAATCTTAAATTTGCTGAAGTCGCAGTGCTTACTTTGCAATTAACTGCGCCTGTTTCTTGAAATACATGTTTAACCATTAAAATATTAAAAAAAAAAAAAAAACGTTTTTCAATAAATCGTCATACGAACATTACAGTTCTTTACGTACAGTAATGTTTTCTCTTAATCATTTGACATAATATTCANTTCACTATCTTATCTGATATACATAATTATGGGTCACAGTAATGTGAGAAACTACACCTAGCAACGTAATCGATAAAATAAGTTATGAATTACTCATACAGACTACACCGGAAAAGTATGTTCATAAACGATTACGCAATCCAAATATGTATGTCATAAAAGGGAAGCCACACTTTATTTTCTAACAATCTTCATTAAAATCGAAACTGGGAGTTTAACAGATTAAAAGAGAAAAATATAACGAATTGAAATACGCTTCAATGATTCCCCGATTTGGCTTACCAACCATAAGCGTTTAAATAACATAGCAAAAGGACACTGTGCCGTACACATTAACTATCTATGGTCTAACAAGTACACACAATCCTAACCAAAGGGACATCTTTGTATGATAAACAATGTTTAAAACATATCTACACAAGTAAAACCAAATATCATGAGTTTTAATGTTAGTTTAAATGACATGAACGCTGCATGCCCATGAATAATATTGTATATTTATGTAAACAAAAACAATATCTTAACCAACAAACGGGCCTCAGTCAGTCACTACCCTTAAGATGTCAACATTGCACACATGCTTAATTGCAGGTGAAGAGCCTAACATCCTCAACGGGTAAACCATGATGCCTTCCAATAACAGCTTTACATCACAAGTGAATCAACTAAAGCCCCTTATGTTGCAAACACGGCCTTGAAAGTGTTTGTCTTTTGTTTTATGTCATCATTCTCAGTAATTATCAATAATAAGGCATTTATAAGTTATAAACATGTATGTGGTTGTATTAGCAAAGAAAGCGTCAACTATTTGTGTATTGAGGGTTGTTATTCACTACCATCATCACTGTGGTTTTAATTATAAAATTAATCAATAGTTAAGCGCTGATCTTTATGGAATGTATCAGCAATGAATCCCATCTGTGTTACAAACGCAACCAAGTGGTTATTGAGGTTCCTACTAATGCGTGGACTAACTGGGCTGATCAAACATGACTACGTGCACTTGAGTTTTTTTTTATAAATATTATTAACGCTTTGGTTACGAGACTGATCCATAATAATCATCTGCACTCCATCTGCACTCACTGAGGTTTTCTATACTACAATCTTTGACCACAGGTAGTACATACTATCATTATTACGTTCACATGTCTTACTCAAGATTTAATTAAACCTATAATTATATTGATATAAATGTGAATTTAGTGTTTCAAGATATCTATATTCATTTTTTTTGGTTTGCAAAATGATTCTGAATACCAAGAAAAGTCCATTTACATTTAACAATGGTACATCAGTAAATCTTACAGCAATCTGTAATTTATTGAAATATAAATAGCTATATTTACTTAAGACCAGAATATGACAAGCATGTGTTTAAAAGGATCCCGTGATGCTATTCTTGGATCATATTAATATGCTTACTCTCATCACATTCGACAACCTTTCGTCATTTTGTGCATTTTGCATTATTATCTTTTTTACGTGTATAGTCATTACATAACTTGTTTACTTAAAGCTGAACTGATATGTTCGCATGTCGATGACACATCTGGGAGTATAGGATACAATCGCGGCGATCTTGATTCATCACACACACAAATCAAAAATAGAAATTATTAATGAAGTTTATCCGAAGTAATTACAGAACAGGAAATTCACCGTCAATTCACCCAGAATGTACTGCAAGACATCGTCATCACCTTAGCCAATTTAGTGTTGATATCATCAGTACAAAAGTAACAGGACTTTAAACATTTGCGCAATACTTCATCCAGCAAACTGACTTTCAGGCACTGAATTAAGGTTTTTACATACATACCCAAATATGTATCATTTCATGTCATGTGACCGTTTTGTGCTCTTCCCGTTATCAAAACAGTGTCCATTTAGTTTGAACATATGCCGTTGCGCATAATTTCACTAGTCAAGGATGTATCCGGTACAAAATAATTTTCTATGAGGTTTGTACATACGACGCGCGCCATTTTATGGATTCAATCTGTACCGGTACCCAACAATGAGGTTTGTACATATACCCTTGCGCAGTATACCACTGCTTCATGCTTTTCCAGGTACCTCCATGTAGTCTGTGATGTTTGGACACGTATTTATACATAATATCATACCATTTCATTTTCTCTGATTATACCATGCTTTATGTTTCTAGCTTATCTGTAGTCGGAGGTTATGCTGCATGTTTTTCTAGTCAACTTCCGCGTCGATATATCCTAACTCGTATATGGATTCCTGAAAAGTAAAAATGGACTATATAGCGAAATGCTAACGATACTTATGGTTTTAATTACTGTTGTGTTCAAGTGAACAATTATTATAATTAAATGTACCACAAAACCAAATCATTTTTGTTTGATGTTTATCAGCATCATGTTCATTCAAAACAACTTAATGTTACAATAAACCAATATTCATATCTATTTTTGTACGTAACCAATAACGGTACTAATTGTATACCATTTGGCGCTACAACGACTAAACAAAAATCCTTATACACATTAGTACTAATGACTGTGTATATTGTAATATAAAACTATTACAATTTGGAGTTTTCTTAAAAGCAAGCCCTTACCCATCCGTTGGGCCTGCTTCGTATAAACGGTCGAATGTTTGACTGGAAATATCGGGTTGCATATTCCCTAAAGGACTGACCGGCCCACTTTCCGCCCTTGACCACCAGCATCGACATCTGGACTAGGTATGTGTACCACGCCACCTGTAAGAGAAATGACCAGCGCTTGCCAAGTGTGAAGTGAAGTGATTATTGTTTATCATTATTTTGACCAAGAATACGTTTTCACAGGCATTTAACAATTTTAATGTTATGTAGTGACAAAACACCTATAAGACGTATTATTTTATTGCAGATACCATTATGGAAGGCACAGTCATGAAAGTGATAAGATAATTGCATAATTAATATTTACAAAACAACATCATGATGTTTAATTTTCGTTTGAAGGACAGGTAAAATTTGATTTCGCACTTTTGAATGGCTAGAGTGTGTTTATTAAAACTGTTTCTGTTCATAATCTAAAATAAAGTGTCCTACAGTAAAAACTAGTTTGACTTTTTTACGCTATTTATCGAAATAAAGCGTAAAATGCTCGTTGTGCTGATGTTTATATGTGCAAGTAAAGATAGTACACAATGCAAAATTATGACCAAATGCATAGTCCTTTGACAGTTTTAAATAAACCAAATATGCTATGAGGTACAAACATATAACTTAAATACATATATGTTATCTAAGTACAAAAAGGTCCACATACTAATAATAATAAGCAAATACATAAATGCACAATATGCTATATATGAGCCTCGCTCTGCGAAAAGGGGGTTTAATGCATATGCGTTAATTGTCGTCCCAGATTAGCCTTTGCAGTCCGCACAGGCTATTCAGGCACTTCACGTTCCTCTGTTATGATAGTTTTCGTTTAAAAAAGTCTCTTCTTAGCAAAAAATCGTGTTTAGACGGAAAGTTTCGTTCCTGACTAGCCTGTGCGGACTTCACAGGCTTATCTGGGACGAGACTTAAAGCACATGCACTAAAACACCATTTCACAGAGCGAGGCTCATATGTATAATACAGACATGTTTTAGGAAAAGCCGTACCTGTTCCCAGCCAATGGTATCGGTCAGTTCACGCGTCACGGCCTGTTTGAAATCATCGTACGTTGGGGCTTTGATAAGACTCTTTATTGCCAGCAAAATAAGAGGTGCAACCTTGAGGTGGGCCTGCAGTAATAAAGTACTCGTTTATACCTGTTCAATTAACACAAACAATCTTAATTTTGCTGAAGTCGCAATGCTAACTTTGCCATTAACTGCGCCTGTTTCTTGAAATACATGTTAAACCAGTTAAAATATTAAATATACATATACGCTTTTCGAATTAATCGTCATACGAACATAACAGTTTTTTACGTACATTAATGTTTTCTCTTAATAATTGTACATAATATTCAACAACTTTAAGTGCCTAATAAGTTGGATATTGGAACGGTTTGTGTGTCATACATATGCTAACTAAATTCATGCATGTTATAAATTAATTGCAATTTTAGCATAATACCTCGGCGGATTTGAAGAGGGGATTTTCGTCAGCGTACTTTCGCAGCTCTTCAACTAGGAACAAGTCCAAACCTTAAAATCAAAAAGTGATCTTTATTAATATATCGTAACAAGGGATGTCATTACAATAATATTTCATTTAACTGACCATATCCAAGAACATTACGAATAACAAATACCAATAACACAAAGCCTTATGAAGAAGTGTAACTTATATAGAATATTATGACTATACTCACTCGACCGTCGTCGCCCGTGCCGGTAGCTTTCCTCGTCAAAGTCGGACTCGGATGATCGCTCGAAAGCAATTGAATCACCGATGGCTTTGAGTCTGTCTGCGATCTCATTACAAACACATTGTTTGTCGTTTTGGTCGGCGATTTCGCAGTCCTCGACTTCATGCAATCCTTTAGCCGGCAACGCTGGTCCATCTGAAAAACCTCTGACGTCATGTCCGCCTATGCCGTCAGTTTCAACGTCGGGTGTTAAATCGCTACTCACGCCTGGCGATCTCCTGCCAGCGGGCGAAGGTCTATCGAAGCTGTCCGGTTTACATTTCACAAGTCCATCTAAACGTAACTTTGTACGGTCTGGTTTTCGAGACGGCACACACTCAATGAGTTTCTGGAAAAGGTCTGTGATATCATCAGTTTCGTGCATTACATGGTCAAGGGGCGTATGCGCGCTTTCTGGTGGCGGCGTTTTCGACTGAGGTGTTGGGTTTTCCGGAGGTCTCTTTCCATTTTTTCGCAGTTTACATTTTTTGTCTGGATGGTTTGGTTTATCTTCTGAAAGAAAAATTCAAAGACCCATAATTTCAAGAATGAAATATTATTCATGTTTAATGTACTTCGTATGGATGTATCAAATACGAAAACCATGTATTTAATTGCATGTATGTATGAAAATAAAATAAAAGAATATTAAAGGTTAACGTCAAAATCATGTATGGGCAAACTTGCAGATTTCTAGTGTGGTAATCATTTTAATATGAATTTGTTTTACAAGTTGCCTTGAATACTCTTTTTCTCTTATGTTTTTGATATTTTATCAAGCACACTTGGCGAGTTTGACGATAGCAAGAAGCTCAACAAGGTGACTATTCATTCCTTTGCTTTTTTTACGTTTTCAAGTTTAAATACCCTATTTGTAAATCGTGATTTATGTATATCGCAATGGTAAAATATAGTATGAAGAAGTGAAACTCCAGAAGCTGCAGCAGTATTGGTCATAGGTAATAAATCGTTCGTGACAGGGAAAGTACTCATTAATCAGAACTTAAATAACATGAGTCATGCTAAAATGTCATATTGCTCCAATATTTTTACTTCCTATGGTGTTCAACAAATCATACGCAATAAAATCAATAGTGGGAATAGTTTTTGGTCAGATACAATATAAGTACATCGTTGGATATCAAGTGCCAAAGAGAGAAAGTTTAAAACAAAAAAAAACTAAGACTTATACTACTAAGGCCACAAATGAACTTGTTTTTTGCTAAGGCATGATACTTTCTTCTTGTCATCTGTACTCGAAAAAACAAGTCCACGTATTCCTAATCTAAACTGAATGTTGAGTGAATGTTGTATTCAGATAAAACAAGGAAGCAACGATTTTGGTGATACCCTTCTACAAGTCACATGACGAAATATTATAAATAATGAATTTCTAACTGACCATTTACGCCATTCTTTGGACAAAAAGAGTGTACTTACTTTTAAAACGTCTGAAGCTTTTTTGAAATCTCTTCAGAAGGCCGGGACTTTTGTCGCTTGTAGCCCCGCTGTCGCCACTCTGCCTGCCAGACGACACGTTCGTCTCCGGTGCATTTGTCTTCATTCGAGTATCATCGTCCGACTGAATATCATGACCTATTTCCACGATTCCATTATCCGGGGCGATGTAGGCCGCTTTTGCATCTGAATGACTCGCGATCACTATATGCGCTTTAACTGTACACGTTTTGGGGATATCATCCTGTTTAGATTTGTTTGTGCGATCGCGTCCTAAATTTTCTTTCAAGCGTTTCTTCAATCGTCTTAATTTAGAGTCTTTCTTTGTTGAAGGAATCATTGATCCTTGGTCCTCGTCTGTATACGGAGAAGGATAAGTACATGACTTTTGAGACTGTGACATTGCTGCAAATAGTATGTTCCTTTAGTATATAAAAGACTAAGCGTATCCAAATATCTATGAACAGGTCAATCATAAGAAACATAAAAAGTGAAAGGATAAGAGAAGACTGAAGAACTTGTATTTGATTTAAATAAAAAACAACATTACATACCAAACAAAACCATACTAATTTAGTGAATTTACACAATATAACACCATTAACTTTTCAATACTTAAAACCCTCAAATCGACTAAATAATAATTAAACATATTTATAATATTTGTTTTGTTCGTCGTATAATTATTATTATTATTGTAATTATTTAAAGTATTATTATTATCATCAGCATGGTCATCATCAAAACTAACGATATGTACATAACCATCTAACACTTACTGTTTATATCGCCTCCATGCCCCATATAGGAGCGTCTCATGTGTTTAATATTCAATTACAAAATAGATTGTTGGTCATTAAACTCGCTTTTAAACTCGCTCTTCAATTCACGCGTCTTCTATACAGGACAATGCGAATGTTTATTTTTGGAACGAAGCCGACGTGAACACTGGTATTCCATCTGATATTGTAATCAAGGTATGATATTACAAAATGTTAACCGATACACGTGTTATATGAATGGGTATTTCCGTAACCTGTATTTGTCATCCTATCCTACTATCATGCGCCGAGATAAAGTCGTACGATTTTAAAGGGATTCGAATAATATGTCGTTCAAAATTAAAATGATGGCGTGCTTGATAGGAGATTTTAAAATTTAAGTGAATGGTTAAAGGATTNTTAAATATAGGTCACGAGTGAATTGTTCATGACAGGAAAGTACACATAAATCAGAACTGAAATAACATGAGTCATGCTAAAATGTCATATTGCCCCAATATGTTTACTTCACCTGGTGTTAACAATTTATACGCAATACATTCAATGGTTGAAACAGTTTTTGTTGAGGTAAAATATAAGTGCATCGTTGGGAAACCAATGCCTAAGAGAAAAACCTTTAAAAATAAAAACGTTTAAATGATTAATACAACGTAGGCCACACATGAACTTGTGTTTGGTTGAGGCATGATACTTTCTTCTTGCCCTCTGTACTAACAAAAACAAGTGTATGTATTTGAAATCTAAAATGAATGTTGAGCGGATGTTGAATTCAGATAAAACAAGTGTAAAACGTTTTTTTTTTTTTGGTGATACCCTTCTACAAGTCACATGATGAAATATAATAAATAATTAATTTTTAAGTGACCATTTACGCCATTCTTTGGACAAAAAGAGTGTACTTACTTTTAAAACGTCTGAAGCTTTTTTGAAATCTCTTCAGAAGGCCGGGACTTTTGTCGCTTGTAGCCCCGCTGTCGCCACTCTGCCTGCCAGACGACACGTTCGTCTCCGGTGCATTTGTCTTCATTCGAGTATCATCGTCCGACTGAATATCATGACCTATTTCCACGATTCCATTATCCGGGGCGATGTAGGCCGCTTTTGCATCTGAATGACTCGCGATCACTATATGCGCTTTAACTGTACACGTTTTGGGGATATCATCCTGTTTAGATTTGTTTGTGCGATCGCGTCCTAAATTTTCTTTCAAGCGTTTCTTCAATCGCCTTAATCTAGAGTCTTTCTTTGTTGAAGGCATCATTGATCCTTTGTCCTCGTCTGTATACGGAGAAGGATAAGTACATGACTTTTGAGACTGTGACATTGCTGCAAATAGTATGTGCCTTTAGTATATAAAAGACTAAGCGTATCCAAATATATATGAACAGGTCAATCATAAGAAACATAAAAAGTGAAAGGACAAGAGAAGACTGATGAACTTGTATTTGATTTAAATAAAAAACAACATTACATACCAAACAAAACCATACTAATTTAGTGAATTTACACAATATAACACCATTAACTTTTCAATACGTAAAACCCTCAAAGCGACTATATAATAATTAAACATATTTATACTATTTGTTTTGTTCGTCTTATAATTATTATTATTATTGTAATTATTTAAAGTATCATTATTATCATCAGCATGGTCATCATCAAAACTAACTATATGTACATAACCATCTAACACTTACTGTTTATATCGCCTCCATGCCCCATATAGGAGCGTCTCATGTGTTTAATATTCAATTACAAAATAGATTGTTGGTCATTAAACTCGCTTTTAAACTCGCTCTTCAATTCACGCGTCTTCTATACAGGACAATGCGAATGTTTATTTTTGGAACGAAGCCGACGTGAACACTGGTATTCCATCTGATATTGTAATCAAGGTATGATATTACAAAATGTTAACCGATACACGTGTTATATGAATGGGTATTTCCGTAACCTGTCTTTGTCATCCTGTCCTACTATCATGCGCCGAGATAAAGTCGTACGATTTTAAAGGGATTCGAATAATATGTCATTCAAAATTAAAATGATGGTCTGCTTGATAGGAGATTTTACAATTTAAGTGAATGGTTAAAAGGTTATAACTCTTCTATCAATTCATTCGAGGTTTTGAAAAAGATCTTTTGTTCATTGTAAATAATTACAATACATTTTCATTTGCACTGAACCTTTCTCTTGCTTTCTCTTTCTTTCCTTTCAATAGTTACTTCGTCGTAATATACTAGCCAAATCAGTATACGTGTACTTAATACTAGAATCATAACACGCTTATTACACTATAAAAAATGATGTTAAAATTCGGACGCGATTTTGTACACGTTTTATGCGCGTTTCACTTTTGTATATAGTATCTTAAGGCTGCAGATGATTTGCGTATGGATCGCGGATATAACAAAATGCTACTTTTTGGGGAGAGTTCGGGATTAAATGAGCGGAGCTTGGTCATTAAGGTGTTTGTCTACTGCAGCCCTGATGCTTTGTGTACGGGTTGCTGACAAAAAGATTGCTTCCTTCGGGGATATTTCAGGCTTACATCATTCGAGCTTGGCTATGTATGTGTGGTCGGCATGTTTTCGCACTGTCGCTTAAGATAGATTGCAGTATATAACAATATAAAAAAATTGAAGTCGGAGGAGAAGTGGACTGATGCCGACGGTTCCAGAACTTCTTCCCGAATGAGAATCGGTAGTTCTTAAATATTGCGGATACATTGCTGAAGAATTTCCGACTGATTTTGGTTTCGCTAGAATGCTCGTATGTAACTGATCTAAGAATAGGGGTGTATAATCGATGACGAACTACAAATCGTTTGCTATAACGGCATTTGGTATTATTAAGTTGTGTGCAAGCAAACGTGTTGGCTTGATATTGGTATTGTTGACTTCCATGGCATTACCAACATGCTAGTGCTTCCCTAAGTTTTTTTTTTCATACCGGCTTAAGCTGTCAGGTAGGACTCTACACATAATCCGAACTCGAGCGTACAATATGGTATTATACTTAAGGTTTATTTTATTTTCAGTAGACCTGCTTATCGCTGCTTTGCATCATAGAAAGAGTTCAATTAATGCCGAATGTGTCACTTAGTAAACTATCGGTGAACAAACGTCGTCGCTCCGGCTATATCTCTTTAATATATCGAGAATAGCATCTTTTGCTCGGAGTTCCTCCTTTTGACAATCGGCGACTGCATCGACGATACTTCATCTGTCTTGACATGATTGAAATACTATCCTAGTGTATACCAAAGACAGAACTCTTCCACTCGTCATCTTTGTGTAGCTGTGTGCTGTCATTCTGCATCCTGCACGATCCATTTGGGGTGGATTTCACATTTATAGGCCGAGTCTACAGCGCTGGGTTCCAGAACCTTCCGTAGGGTTGTCAATGGAACATCACGAAACCGTCCGGATTTAGCATTTGGCGTACAACTAATAATTTAAACAAAATATGGGTGCCAAAGATTGTGTCGATTCAGAACTGGCACCACAAGTGTAAGAAGGGCGCATAAACGTTAATGTAAGACACGAAATTATCCCAGATCATCGCGAAGAGACCCTGAAGACCTCGACATCACAAAAAGGACTTTCGTTAACCATTCCCCTGCAGTCTAGCAATCAGCTTAAAGATACAAGAGTTCATAGATCTCTAAATTATAATAGATTTTTACCGTAAAAGTAAGCATGCGTATTTAACCATGCCAATATATTCTCATGTTAAGACCGTTAAAATTTGCTTTTCAGGACGAGGAAATTACAATTCATCTGAGTATGACATCGACAGTTTATGAATGCCTATTCGCGTGTGTAATATTTAAATCTTACAATACATAATTTGACTCTCGGTTGTAGTACTCTCACGTACAAGTGTACTTACGATAACCCTAAGATTGTGCAAATTTGTGAAACAGGTCTATGCAATGATACATGTCTATTTTATCACGATAACAACTGATAATCATAAAAAAACAAGCGTCTTGATATTATTATTTTTTATACCACATTTATATAGCGCCCTTATCATACCACAGGGGTGCGTTCAAAGGCGCTTCACATTTTTCCCTGATCACTGGGTCATAAGTCGTCCGTTAACTATTAATTAATTATTCAGAATTCAGGTCAATTCAGGTCAATTATTATGACCTGCCGCTGAAGTTCAATACATGGTACACTTTCGCCACTGGTAAGGACTTGATATCATTAAAACAGATCGTTGTCATAGCGAAATATGAACACAACACTTTTCTATATGCCTGAAACTTATTTCGTCGTAGTATTTATTTTTTATTTCAATGCCATACCGTTTGTGCATTGTGTATGTTGAAGAATACATGTATATAGAACTTTTAATAAAATCATAGATATACAGGCTGTAAATATATGTCATAGCTGAACTCACAAACGTCAGGTGCAAAACAGCAGTCTTATAGTTTTAAATAGCTTTAATAACGATCCTCAACATAGACTATATTTAGTTTAATTGTTTCACGGTAAAACTCTAGTTGCCTTTAAATGTTATTTTATTTGTGTATTTTAATGTGCAGTTAGATACATATGCACGTTTATATGCGCACTACAGTGGCTCGTGACAGTTAAAATACTGTCAAAAGTTATAGTCAGAGCGTATATATAGAATGATATAAATGTCACCGTTATTTCAATCACAGTTGCACTGACAGGTGGGAACACTTCTCAATCAACGATCGGCTCGTCAAAAATGGTTGCCTTTAAATGTTATTTTATTTGTGTATTTTAATGTGCAGTTAGATACATATGCACGTTTATATGCGCATTACAGTGGCTCGTGACAGTTAAAATACTGTCAAACGTTATAGTCATAACGTATATATAGAATAATATAAATGTCACCGTTATTTCAATCACAGTTGCACTGACAGATGGGAACACTTCTCAATCAACGATCGGCTCGTCAAAAATGGAGTCCTGCAAGAGGTGCATAGTACAATTATACCGCAAAGTTAAAATAACAAATAACAAACTAAATATATTTATACATTATTAATCGAATAAGGGCTTCAACTGCTAAATTGCTTTTTTATTTGTTTTTGAATTTTAACGATGCTTTATTTGATAATTGTATACTGTTTGAAATACAATGTATACGATTACCCATCCACGTGGTTGGCTGTTGATCCAGTCACTGAACCTCGACTGGAAATACTGACTGGCATAGATCGAAACGGACTTCTTGATTTCTTTGCCAACGCCCTCCATCATAATTGACGTTTTTATTATGTGCGAGTACAGTGCCACCTTCAATTAAAACACCTATTGTGAACAATAAAGGATGTGGATTTTTTCTGCATGTGCCTTATCATGTTATTATCATCTCTTGTTATGTAAATATATATATATATGAGCGCCGCTCAAATTAGGTGAGATTAAGATTACCAATATCCAATGTCAAGATAGTTAAACGACATTTGTCTTTTAGTTCAGCATGACTAGCGTGGGTTAATGACAATTTCTTTCCTGATAATATTTCTGGACTAACGTTATTTCTATGTATTCAAAACGACTTCTGAATCCCAATGTAAACGGTAAGCTTTATAATATATTGGATAAGATTGAGTGTTCTTCAAACAATTACTGCTAAATTTTAATTAAATAGATATGTTACACACACGAATGACTCCGCGACACACGTTTGGACCTTTGTGCCATTTTTTGAACTTTGACCTTAAGTTTGACATTGACATCTTTGCAAGGGACGAATGTGTGGTGCACGACATGATATATCGGTATGTTGATCATGGAGGTTAGTTATTGTATCATTCCTTGATAAATTATACAGTTACAGCACGGAAAAGGTTTCCGGACGTACGGACGGACACGTGCATTAATGCCTTCCACCGTGTCTGGACACTAGGTATAATGCTTATATTTGATCTTTTACCTCCGTTATCTGTAAACTTATGAAAGACGTTCAACACGTCGTCTCAATATGATTATCGTTACAATTTAGTATAAAATAACACAATAAATGATGACCTTACCGACCGAACAAATAATTATTATCACATTATACCTTTGATTTCTAAGAGTAATATTGAAAGATTCGACCAATAATTCAGAGTCTTGATTGTTGTTTCTTGTGATTATCTAATGAAAAAGTTGTTTGAATTGCCTGATAAATAATTAATTTACTGTCCTGTATAGCAGTATTATGGCCCACTTTGCCATTTGACCTATAAGCGTGACATTGAACACAAGCTAGAGAAAGGAGATATTGCGTGCACATATGCGGCAGTACGACATAAATTTGAGGCCGATTGTAAACTACCGCACGCTAAAAAAGAGTAGCTCGCAAATGTCAACTCACCTGATCCCATCCCATGGTTTTGGCCGCTTCGCTAGGCAACGCTTCCATAAATTGTTCGAATGTGGTCGATGACACGATCTTTGTGGCTACATCACGTATATATTGCGAAGGATCTGAACAGTACGAAACTTGCATAAGTACATACAGTAATAGCATGTTTGAATTGAATCATATGTAGTATAATACGGCGAGAACCGACGCAATTTTACAACGCTTGTAAAACCTGTTTAAGGATTGATCTTATATAACTCATTAAACTATACTATTCTCATATGACAATTAAACGCATAAGCTAATATTTTTCACCATGAAACCAGTGTCGGTCTATTTTTTTCACAGCCAGCTAAGCTAAAGGTCGTTTACTTTTAGATCAGCAATTTTACAGAATTAAATCGTAACATGTTAACTCATATGTTAATTGAAAGTAAATGGGTTTGCTTTTATAATTTTAAAAAGTGCAATAAGCAAGTTCTTTGTAATATACCAGTAGTTTTGCCGATATCTGTAGCAAGTTAATTTTAAGTTATTTAACGCATTGAATGTGTGTCTATACTTACCGACTGTTACATCAGGGGATTGCGGTTTGCGTTTCAAAGCGTCGGCAATCAACCTTAATCTGAACCCGAGTTCTTTGGGATCATGATCGACTTCGCCAAACGTGCCATCACCTGTGAATAAAACATAATGATATAGATGTCAGATGAGTCGGTACCTTCTTCCTTCATGTAACAGCATACTATTATTTGAAATTTTAAAATGTCAAACAAAAAGAAGAAGAAATGTTAACTGTCCAATAAATGAGTTCGGCACGTAAGTTTCCTGACTCCAAATGCGTACCTAACGCGTCGCATTCGTCTTCTATTTCCCAAGATGATTCTATGATTTGTGCGAACATGGCAGTGACTGGATCAAGCGCACCACTTTTGCCGACAGAGGGCGTGTTTTCAGACAGATTTGCATCACCTCCACCTTCTTCTGTAAACGCCGATGGAGCGTCTGAATTTAACAATTTAAACTTTTGAAAAAATAGTTAAGAATACTTCATATATCATTAAAATGGGCAACGCCTTTTAATATCCAAATCGGTTTATTAATAAATATATTGTCAACTAAATCTTTAAAACCCCATTACTTCTCACAATCAACGAAAATTTCGTACAATATTTCGTTAAATATAGTTAAACAATTTAAATCAGTGTTCCATATAGCAATTGCCGAAATTTGAACGCCAGATGTGGTCTGGTAACATAGATGTTTGTAGATATAAAATGCACGTTTTTTTGTGACATAATTAATTCCATTTTAATTTCCCGCAAATATATCTATTCATACGACATAAGAACACTAAAATGGTACCATGTTAGTGTTAATGTCTCGTATGATTAGATATCAGTGCGGGAAATTAAAATGGAATTTATTGTGACACTTTTACTTTTTATTGAGTAACTTTATTTTACGAAATACTTTACAAAATCTCCTTTGATTTTTGAGTATTAATGGGTCTTTAAACAAAACTGATATACGGCGTAATGTTTGGCTTTTGTTAATGAAAGAATATCAACAGTCAAATCAATGAGATCAAGTAGAAGCGTTACTGTATTTAAACAAATGCGAAGTTTCCATTTATTCATGTGGGTCAACCGGAATTATGTTAAATTTTCATCGGATATTAACAAAAGCCAAAAACTGGTTTAGGCAGCTACTCAGAAAAACACACTGACAATGCCAATCTCCTACAAGAGGTTTCATCGCGTATTTGATCTTGAACTAAGCTTAAAAAAGTCAACTATTCGCAAAATGTTGTAAACAATACGTAATTTACTCAAGTGCCGCAAAGGAATAGTGCATGTATACGGAACGGATTAAAATTCGTTCAAAACAAGTTGATTAATTAAAGAAATAATTGAATCCTATTATATACGTTTATGTACATTTCCTTAAAACAAATAATAATTTGCAAATACGCTAATAATTGCAAGGCAACCCTTAAGCCTTTAAAAAATGTTTATTTTCACCAACCCAACTAACCCTTGTTTTGTGTGGTGAACATAATTTTTTTTTTGTTGGGGGGACCAGGTTGGGTTTTCGGTCAGTTTTGCAACATTCGAACATCTAAATAAACGTATAAATATGCTTTTACATATACATAAATACTGATGAAGTATTTTGGAGATTTCTGTCGTGTAATATCCTTATTTAAGTGGGAAATAAAGCTTTTTATCATAAAAAGTAAAACATAAAAAGTAAAGCCGACCTTAAAACTCTATTTCTGTATTTTATTTGTATTTTAGTGGAAGCAAATATTGTTTTCGCCTTACATGGAAATCATTTAAAGCCTTGAACAGGCGGGTTACTTGTTTGTAAAAAATATAAGTCACGAAGACGATGTAACACATGTTTTTCTTTCCTCAATGATATTAACCCGATATTAACAGTTGCGTAAATCGAAAGTAAATTTAAAACGGAACGGTTTAAGTGGAAATGTAGAGTGTAACATGAAACTTCCTGTTTGTCAAATAAAGTTGTAATTTTGACGTATTTAACATACCTTCGACGAGTGTACACACATGAAATATGACCAAGCTGTAAATGATCTGTAGCTCGCGTTGACATAAAACAATCTTTTAAAGGCAACCGTTGGTAAAGTGATGTTTTAAAATACACATAATAAACGACCATTAAACCAATCTCCTTTTATGAACAGACGGATATTAGATTTACTATGGTGGCCTATTAGAATGAATAGGTACCTAGATTTACATACACGTCGAGATAAATTCAGATAAATTTGGTCAAGGGTAGTAATCAAATTACATATACTTGTATGAACTATTTACTTATCCAATTTCATAGTAACAATGAGTACATGTACAATCTAAAACTCACGTTCTGGATGTCCAGGAGAACGTTGTTCAGAACTCCGCTGACGTGATGGCCGTGGCATTTCTGTTTTAAATGAAAGGTTTATTGACGCAGCATGTATACATTTTAATGTTGAAACAATCATTCTTCATGGCCAGACAGAACTATTGAAAAAGAGTTAACTCGACTATCGGTGAAAACTAGAACAATGAGATCAATATACATGTGTATAAGATGATGTTTAGAATCCAAGTAATCACTTGGTACACACAACTTTAAATTCTTATTTTCACTTGTTTCTTATAAATATTCGCATATCTACAAAACATCTTAGGTCGCAATACATAGGTAATAAGAAGGAACGAACAAGGCATGTATATAAATTCGAAATAAATGGCAATATTTTCTTACCTGTTAAACACGTTTGTGTATTCCTTTTAAAGCTCGATTATTGGAGCATTGTCGTATGCGATTTAACACTACACTTGTTTATGCATGCGTAGAGTTACGTTAATGCATAGTATTATAATGAAACTTTTCCAGTTTCCATTTCACCACTTACTACCTAGGAGGTGAATGTAATTTAAACCTCCTGTCATTTAACAAAAAGGGTTATGTTAAACACTATTGCACACGCTTTATATGAAGCGCTTTGAAATATATTCATTTGCACAAGTAAATCATTCATTTATATGTCTTTCATATGAATCTCTAATTAGGAAAATCAACACCAGACGTTTAAACGTTCAACAGAATCGGCGAGGCATTTTAAATTGAATTTAAAAATGTTTCCCGCTTGTTAATGAAATATCGATAATGCATGTTCAAAAATAATTCGTTATACATTGTTTCAGATGATCATTTAAGTAGTTTAAGAAAGCAAGATAAAACTAACGTATTTGTTAGCTGAAATTTTTAAAATGATACAGCAACGTATATACTTCTAGTACATAATAAACATGAACTAATTGTAAAAAGAATATTTGTATCGATGAGGTGTTTTCATTTATTGTTGTTAGCAGATTAAAATTAAAGATATATTGGTCACCGCGAACAATGAAGATTCTAATTATAGCATTGAAGCTAGTGCATGTTTTATCAGCAAAGAATGCATGGATACAAGTTACACGAGAAATCGGAACACTATCTCATTTTAGTCATATTAGTGGAAACACGTGTTCTGAAGCATATGATGACACGCACGGTTATTAAATAAAGCTAGATTTTGCGTTTAAGAACCATCGACAGATGTCGCGTAAGCACAACGATTTGCTCTTGAAATAAGCATTCAGTCTTTTTCATTATAATCACCGCTGCGAATGTTACTTGAATATTAGATACGAAGTTGATTTAAAGTTCAAACCAAGTTTGCTTAAAACTGATATGTACCGGTATTACTTTTTTTTCGTAAGGTCTTGTCTCTTTCTGGTAGGTGTAGTTGTGATTATGGCATTTGTCATGTATCTTTGGCACAAGGTAAAATTGAAGTAAAAGCCACCAACTATCATTTGTCCTCTGCTATTTAAACATACGCAATCAAGAGGCCAAAACCTTTCATTTAATAAATCCATGAACAAAAATCACTTTTCTACATTCGTTAGGACATAAGCAAGACAATTTGAAAATCAATTATTTCATCCCATTTGGTATGACTGTGTTCTTGTTTTTGTTATACAAATGGTTATTACCAGTGTCAGAAATAAGTTTTATTCAGCCTACAAAACGTGTATTGGGTGTGTTATACAGCTGAATTGTACAGGTAATATAAAATGTGGATAACACACCGCTTATGTCACTTAGATTAGTAGTTTTTGTTCAGACAATGACACCTTAAAACTAAAGATGTATTTTATACATATTGTAAAAGTATATGTTTAGTTTACTATGTTCCTATTACACTAGTGTGTATCGGTATATTATTCTTGAGGCATGTACATTTTGACTGGAATGGTATGTGATTTTAACACAACAAATAATAATTTGTCTTCAAAAATACATTTTAAAATAATATTTTTTTTTATAACTTGTTTAATACATGTCTACTCAAGGAATTTCAGAATAGTTGACCGATGTTTGATAATTACCATTGATTTGATTTGTTCATACTTGGTTGAATTAACATTAATATTGAGCATTTTACCTATGGTATGGGAGCCACACGCTGTGTTCATTTTTNGATTATTGTCGATCAGTATCTTAACCAAGAATACGTTTTCAAGGGCATTTAACAATTATGTTATAATGTAGTGACAATAACAAAACTATAAGACGTATTAAGTAACTACAGATACAATGATGAAAGGCACAGTCATGAAATTAAGAAACATCTTCATATTGCAATACATATTATTTACATAAAATATTAGAGGGGTTTATTTACATAATAAATATTCACAAAACAACATCAGCTTTAATGTTCGTTTGAAAGTCAGGTAAACTGTTAAGTTTGGACTTTGGAATGGAAAGAAAGTGTTTATTTTAACTGTTCCTGTATAACTTCTAAAATATAATGATTTACAGTAGTTACTTGTTTGACTCAGCTATTTATCGAAAACAATCGAAGAAGGCTCGTTCGTCTGATGTTTATATCTTCTAACACAGATAGTACACATTGCAAAAGTTTGACCAAATTCATAGTCCTTTTTAACCGTCTTTAATAAACTTAAATAGACAATGATATGTAAGTATATAACTTAAATACATATATTTTATCTTAGTACCAAACGTTCACATACCAATAATAAGCATAAACCTACATGTACAGTTTGTTATGTTATATCTCAATATTGTAGATAAATGTTTACCTGCTGCCAGCCAATGGTATCAGTCAGTTCACGCGTCACAGCCTGTTTGAAATCATCATACGAGAGCGCTTTTATAAGACTCTTTATGACCGGCAAAACAACAGGTGCAACACTAAGTTGGGCCTGCAACAATAAAGTATACCTGTTGAATTACAAACAGAAAGACAGTTAGACAGACAGACAGACAGTCAGACTTTGTACTCAATGGCGCCTTTTTCGAAAAATGCGTAGAACCAAACTAATCATTAAATTACAAATACAATGTTAAATAGATCGTCATACGCACATAACAGTTTTTTACTTACAATAATATTTTATTATAATCATTTTACATACCATTGAATATACCTTTAGTGATCAACAAGGTGGATATTGGCACGATTTTTGCGTCATACATATTATAACTTAATGCATCCATATAATACTTTATTTATTGCAATGTGAGAAGTATACCTCGGCGGATTTGAAGAGGGGATTTTCGTCAGCGTACTTTCGCAGCTCTTCAATAAGGAACAAGTCCAAACCTAACAATCAAATAATGATCTTTAATACAATATCGTAACAAAGGGTGTAATGATAATGTTATTGCATTTACCGGACCATATCCAAGAACATAACGACCAAGAATACAAAGCCTTTTAAAGAAGTGTAAAATTCTAAACAATATTGCGACTAAACTCACTCGACCGTCGTCGCCCGTGCCGGTAGCTCTCCACGTCCAAGTCTGACTCGGATGATCGCTTGAAAGCAATTGAATCACCGATTGATTTGAGTCTGTCTGCGATCTCATTACAAACACGCTGTTTGCCGTTTTGGTCAGCAATTTCACCGTCCGATTCGTCCTCCACTTCATGCAACCCTTCTATCGGCAACGTTGGTCCATCTGAAAAACCTATGACGTCATGTCCGCCCAGTCCGTCAGTTTCAACGTCAGGCGTTAAGTCGCTNCAATTAATGGAATGTTGGGGCTTCATCAACGAGATGAACGTTCAACATAGTTTCAAAATAGTTTTCAACGTAAACATGTTAAGAAAACGTGTAATTTCTATGTGAATGCTGGTTAGTACAGACAGTGTTACCTCCATTACGCTCATACAGCATACAAGAAGCAGGTGGGGTTGTGTTGTTTTAACAAGAAACAATCAAAACGCGTAGTAGGGTACACTTTCCGATTGTATGGCAGTTTTCGTTTAAAGGAAGTCTACTCTAAAGAAAAGTCCAGTTTATATGGAAAGTGTCGTTCTGGTTAGACTGTGCGGACTTCACAGGCTTATCTGAGACGACGCTTTACGCACATGAATTAAGTCCCTATTTCCCAGATCGATATTCATAGATGTTGTGCGTTCTTTCAGTTTTACGGACGGCTCTATGATGCTCTACTCGCTGAGCCCTGGAAATGCGACCTTCGGCTACATGTACCACTCGGGACACGCGTCTGACTTTTACCAGCCAGGGCTGTATGGATTTACAGGTTGTGATGTTTTGTTTATTAATAACGTTTACGTCAAATCATAATGTTGACGACCACGTTGCGTTTCTTAGAGGTCAAGTTGCTCGACTTTGTGTTAAATAAATTATACAGCGACCGTCCAACAATACATGCGTGTCATGCATACCAAATACTAAAAAGCTTGTAAGATGCTGACTTATTAATATTATAACATTTTACAATACACATACGTTCATTAAAGCAAGTAAAGAGATTGGCATATTGAACATTTCTTATTGCCACAATTGAAGTACTTAATATAAAACGGTAAAACAATTCTGACACAATTAAATCAGTCATTCAATTGATAAGACAAGCATCCAAGCAACCATTTATCTGATTTCATCAACTCATCTATGCGTCCATGTATTAATAATTCATTCAACCCATCTAGCAAACAGTCCAAATTGTACTCGCAAATAACTAACTTATTTAAATGGAAAGTAACGTGTTTGCAATAAGCAAAAAATGTTGTCTTATTACGCACGAAAACTGTCAATTTCTTTTACAGTGCATAACAAATATGAGCCGCGCTCTGTGAAAACGGGGCTTAATGCATTTGCGTAAAGTGTCATTCCAGATTAGCCTGTGCAGTCCGCACAGGCTAATATGGAACGACACTTTTCGCCTAACCTGGATTTGCGCTAAGACGATACTTCCTTTAAACGGAACATACCAAGTTCAGACTACACAGCTAATCTGGTACGATGCTTTACGCACATGCATTAAGTCCAGTTTTCCCAGAACGAAGCTCCTATATTGAACAGTTAATTGGATTTAGGGCCGCTGGAACCGGATTGCATACTCACGACTCATTTACATAGGGGCAATGTCCAGATACAAACTGAGATGGCGCGTGCACAGGGAGGGATTCCCTTCGGGGAAGGGCGCGTGTTCGTGACCTCGAATGGCGGGGTGGGATACCTTTACAAGTACGTCACTTTATTGTACATAGTTAAAGGTTGGTGTTTCATCAACGATGTGAACGTTCGAGATAGTTTAAGCGTAAAATTGTTAACAAAAAGTTATATTCCTGCATTAAGCGAATGCTAGTTTCTACATACAGGTTTGGCCTCAAATACAATCTTAACAGCGCACTTACCATTGCTTTTTTCTGCCAGCGACGTTAAACAAGTGTAGTGTACAAGAGTGTTTCACACCACACGTTTGAAGCCCCGATGCCACCTCTAGAAATCGTGTCTTTTAAAATTGGTTACACTAAACATTGAAACCTAACTAACACTAAAAAGTGAGATATCAAACAATATGAATGTGAAGAATTCTCAATAGCATACAATAAAATATCTGTGATAATGCTTATGAATATCATAATTGGAATAGAATACAATTCGAATATTTTTATCTGCGCATGCGCTCACTACAACTAATTACCTTCCGTTGAAATGATAATAAAACGCATTATTAAACCGTAACAAAAAATTCCATATATGAACCTGCTCTGTAAAAACCGGGTTTAATGCATGTCCTAATCAGGAACGACACTTTCCGCCTAAACTGGATTTTCGTTAAGAAGTGACTTCCTTTAAACGACAAATATCATAAAAGCAGACAGTCTCGTCCCTTATTAGCCTGTGCGGAGTACACAGGCTAATATGGGTCGACACTTTACGCACATGCATAAAGCCCCTTTTTCCCAGAGCGAGGTTCATATTTATTGTGCGCGTTCTTTCAGTTCAACAGACAGCTCTATGACGCTGTGCTCGCTGCACCCCGGAAGTCCGCCCCAGGGCTACATGTACCACACAGGACCATTCGGAACATTCTTTACCTGCTGGTGATTTTCGAAAATCCTCGGACGCTTTGGTATTATTTTGTTCGACAAATTCGAACATAAAGTGCTTCTGAGTGTGAATTGCATATTATTCGCGCGAGTTTCATTTACATTATATTAAATGCTACAACTGTGGTAAACAGTTTTTAAGATTAACCTTCAAAATATTTTAACAATGTTCTATATTATTTCCCACCGTCTTAAGAGTTATTACAATATGGCTTAATTTATTGTTTTTAATTATTTGGGAAAACGAATTCTAATATTTTTTGTTTGTTCTTTTCTACTTTAGATCAAGTGAAAAATATTGGGAACACACACAATAACAACATACATGTATATATAAATGACTGTTTGTCTTATTAAATGTGTTAAATAAAGGTAGGCTTCCACAAAACTCGATTTGTTCTTTATGTATATACTCGCCGTTAGCTAGTATGAGGATTTAAAATAAAAAAGCTGGTACCAAACATTTGTTTATGCACGACCACAGCCGACACATATCTTAGATCAGATGGCTATTGAAAACACATGCACTGACGCTCTTATTTTATAGATAGATTCTTTAAAATCAAATTATATATTTAATAAATCAAATTACATTCGACCCGCGCTCTATGAAAACGGGCATTATGCTTGTTCGTAAAGTTTCGTCCCGTATAAGCCTGTGCAGTCGGCACAGGCTAATCAGGGACGACACTTTCCGCCTAGACTGGATTTTCCTTTTAACGAAAAATCCATAAAAGCGCAAAAGTCTCGTCCCAGATTTTTTTTCAAGTATTATCCGTCTTAAATCAGTTTAGATGTATTGTCGGTAAGTAAATAAATTGAATCAAAACAGCATTTTGCATTTTCAAACCACTGCATTCACGCCCAATAGGCGTTATCTCTGTTTAATCTATACAAGTATTGTAAACAATCACATTAATATGAACCCTATCCAGATATTATCGCCAAAAGTAATCGTTCAATTATTCTATGAGCAAGTTTAGATTAAACGGACTTCCTAAAAATATACGAATAGGCCGTTATCAACGAATTCCTATGGAAGAAAGATATTGTACTTTTTGCAATTATAGAGATCTCGATTATGACGTTGCAAATTACTGCTTACAAAGAGCATAAACATTTCTTGCTCATATGCATACAATCAATACTGTTAATTAGTTCATATTAAAAATATATATCAAGTATTTAAACACATACCTATTTTAAACATCTTTCTGTCGTACAAGTTATTCCAATAATCCTTTGTTGTCTCTTGGTTATATATGTAAATCTTTTCTTTTTTACACATATAAGCAAATCATTTAGATAATATACGTTCCAGAAGCACTGAAGCACACAAGCATAAATTATGTACAACTCGCGAATAACATCCAGCCATTTTTCGTACATGTGTTCCGACTTGAAAACTTAAGTTATTATCTAAACAACTGTGTTAATATTACATGTGTTTTATTCACTGTTGAAATTATCAGTATAGCTATAACACATATGTTATATAAATGTAACGTTGGTATTTGCCACAACTTCACTTCATTTTACTCTAGATTGTAGCATTGTTTACGTCAAATCGAGTACATTCCCGTATACACAGTCTATGAAATTACACATCGTGCTGATACATGTTTGTTTTATTACGTCAACACATTCGAGCACCATTTCAACCGCTAGTCATGCGTGTACAGTGTATTCTATCTTATTCACATGTAGGTCGCATGGTTATAGCCTTATCGTTATCATTACAACAAATGTCACGAATAAAACGATAATCTTGCACACTGCCAAGATATTAAATATACGCTAACGACAATTCGTATTTACAAACAAATACCTTTACATCAGCGTACTCAAAGTCAATTTAGTGAAGTTGGTTAAATGATATGCCCATGTTAATTATTGTATTCAAAATGTTATATATTACATCAAGCTACTATAACAAAATTACACCAATGACTGAATGTTTAAAAAATTAGATTTTTTCCCTTTTGAACGGTGATTGAAAGCTTCTGTCCTCTATTTTATTGAATGCGATTCCTAATCTACTGTGCGATCATTGTGCATACCTAAATCAGAAATTTCATGAACACTGTATACACAATTTGCTCATTATCTGTTCTATTTTTCGTCACGATTGAACAGATGCACATGGGTAGCTTTTGCCACATAACGGTATCCACAATACGAATAGACCATGACTGTACTGAACGGTATTATCGTGTATCCGTGGCGATGAATGAACTCGAGTGAGAGTGTGTTTTTGTTGAAATATATGTATATTTTGGTTGTTATATAAAGAAGGTTGTGTACATTAGACATTGCATTATACATTGATCTAGTTTGAATATTATGAATGAACTCGAGTAAGAGTGTGTTTTTGTTGACATGTATGTAAATTTTGGTAGCTATACATAGAAGGTTGTGTACATTACACATTGTGTTATACAATGATATATTATGTGCATATATACCCGCATCTTGCGTTACTGAAATTACTCTCTTTCATGTTGATTTTAAAAAGTTGAGGTTCTCATTTTTTTAATTTTTTTTCTCATTCTTACCTTAGTTTAATACCTTTCTGTGTGAATCATTATTCACCATTGAAACCGATTCAAAATTATTACATTTTAAAATATAATTCCAATGGTACTCAGTTTATACAATAATAACTGA
Source organism: Dreissena rostriformis (assembly GCA_007657795.1). Classification (NCBI taxonomy): domain Eukaryota; kingdom Metazoa; phylum Mollusca; class Bivalvia; order Myida; family Dreissenidae; genus Dreissena; species Dreissena rostriformis. The sequence goes on from VMBQ01003134.1 coordinate 104,138, forward strand.
AGGGATTACTTTATATGTGTTCTCTATTTCAAAACATTTTGTTTGCAATTGATTTCCCTGTATTTTTGTTTTTGAGTTGAGCCTGGTGAATGTACTTTACTGTTCATGTCTAAATATAAGTAGAACCGGTAGTGACCAGACAAACGAGTGTGTACTAGTCTTACCACCAAATGAATGACTTAGCAGTTTCTCACAGGGTCTCTATGGTTTATTTCATGGTAAATTAGGTATTATTTTCCTTAGACAAAGATTTTGTCTTAATATTACTCTTGGTCTTATTTGTACCGTTTTACTGGGGGTCATCAAACAGATTTAAAAACTTGTTTCCTTCAGGTCGAGTTTACTTATTCAAAATCATGATTTTCATTTTATTCTTCTATTAATATTATTGTCCCATATGGACGTAGAGTCAAATCCTGGACCAACACATAATGAACTCTCCATGTTTAGCTGGAATATTCGTAGCTTACGTAACAAATTGGATTACCTAAACGACATTTGCTCTGACTTTGACATCATTTGTTTAACTGAAACTCATCTTGATGAAACTATTTTGTGAGTCGATTTGTTAATTGATGGCTTTTCGGAACTCTTAAGACGTGACAAAAATTGTTACGGGGGTGGGGTCATTGCTTATCTTGCTGAATCTATATACGGCAAAAAACGATTAGATTTAGAGTTAGGCACATGCGAATTAGTTTGGATAGAAATAAAAGTAAATAAAATATCATATCTTTTGTGCACAGTTTACAGACCACCAAACTCTACATCCGCTTTTTGGCAAACTTTTAACATTTCAATTGAAAAAAGCCTTTGAAATATGTCCTTATATTATCATATTAGGTGATTTAAATGTTGACGTTCTCGACACTTTGTCTGCACCATACGGTAAACTTAATGAAACATTATCAATATATGGATTGACTAATGTAATTAAAACAGCAACACGCTTTGGGAAAAGTCGTAACAGTTTACTTGACCCAATACTTCTAAGTAAATCATGTAAATGTACTGAATCGTCTGTTATTAACACGGACGCGTCTTTAAGTGACCATGCAGCATGCACTGCAAACATTGAAATATCGTTTAATTTTTCGAAATGTTATAAACGCGACGTATGGATTTACAAGCTTGCTGACTTTGATCGTTTTCGTGAACTTATAAGTAAAACAAATTGGGCAGTGTTGCTCTCTACATGCGGGTCTCTAGACCAAGCTTGTGAATTGTTTACAAAGATGTACTTAGAATTTGCAAAAGGTACAATACCAACAAAATCAGTTACTATAAGACCGTCTGATAAACCGTATATGTCTTCAGAATTAAGACATGCAATATGATTGCGTGAAAGGTTACACACAACATACAAACGATCGCAGCTTAACAGTGATTTAATTAAATTTAAGCACCAACGTAACACAGTTAATAATATGCGCAAACATGTCCGCTTACATTTTTATGAGAACGTTGATGGCATATTTGAGAGTTTAAACGCATCCGATCCGAAATCGTACTGGAGATTAATAAAAAAGACTTACAAATAAATCTGGATCGTGTAACGATATCCCTCCTCTTTTAGATAGTAGTGGAAATGTTATCATGGACAACATGAACAAAGCCAATGTTTTAAACAATTATTTTAGTTCCATATCAACTGTTAACGACGAAAACATTGACGCCCCGAACCTAAATAAAAATACAATTACAACTTGTGCACCATTTACAATATCAGTGACAGAAGTTCAAGATATATTGCATATTTTAAAACTTGGGAAAGCATCTGTTTGCGCTGTTATAAGCCATTGTATGTTAAAAAATACTTCCAAAACAGTATGTATTCTACTTTGTATATTGTTCAATATGTCTTTAAGTCAATGTCAATTTCCAACGCTATGGAAAAAAGCATATGTAATTCCATTGTTTAAGAAAGGCAATAAACACGATTGCAGTAATTATCGCCCTGTTTCACTACTCTCGTGTGTTGGTAAAGTATTTGAAAGAGTATTATTTAAACATTTTTATAACTATATGTTGGCTTACGATCTATTTCATAGTTCCCAATGCGGATTTCGACCGGGTCATAGCGCCGTCTATCAACTGTTAGAAATGTAAGACTCTGTATGCAAAAATCTTAATGAAAAGAAACACACTTGTCTTGTTTTTTGTGATGTTTCAAAAGCATTCGATAGAGTGTGGCACAGAGGTCTTATTCATAAACTTGAAGCTTATGGCTTTAAAAATGAATTGCTATTATGGCTTACTGATTATATCTCAAACAGGTCACAACAAGTTCTTATTAAAGATACCATCTCTGACAGTAAGCCTATTAAAGCTGGTGTACCACAGGGTTCTGTCCTTGGTCCTCTTTTATTCTTAATCAATATTAATGATATATCTGAAAATCTGGATAGTCTTACTAGACTGTTTGCTGACGACACTTCTCTTGCGTATGCTTCTAAAGATATTTCCGAAATAACCGCAATTATTAACTCTGACCTTGACAAGCTTGACTGTTGGTCCAGGAAATGGCTTGTGTCTTTTAATCCAAATAAAACTGAATTCATTTTTGTGTCAAACACATTATCCGGAGACGCGTTAAAACTGCAATTTCAAAATACCGTGTTATCATCATCAAACACACATAAACATCTTGGGGTTACATTAAGTTCAAATGCCAAATGGTCTGACCATGTAAATAATGTTTTTGATTCCTGTTCAAAGAAAATAAATGTTCTTCGAAAACTTAAGTATATATTATCGAAAAGTAACATTCTTAAACTCTATCGAACCTTTATTCTTCCAATCTTAGAGTATGCTAGTGAAGTTTGGGACGGTTGTACTGAATATGAAAGCAATAGGCTGGAACATTTACAATTGGAAGTTGCTAGAATTGCATGTGGGTTACCCCTCTTCTGTAGTAAAGAGAACTTATATAAAGAATCTGGTCTTGAACCCTTAGCCTCGAGGAGAAAAAGAAAAAAACTAGTAACATTTTATAAAATTCACTCTCATTTAACACCCTCTTATTTATCAAATCTACTTCCACAACATGTCGGTAGTATATCACATTACAATCTAAGAAATCAAGGAAATTACTCTTTGCCCCAATCGCGATTAACTTCATACAGTATATCGTATTTTCCATCTACAATAAAATTGTGGAATGACCTTAATATAGACACAAGAGAAAAACCTACAATATCTTCTTTCAGATCAGCGATAACCCCACAGCCATCTGTGTGCCCAAAATACTATAATATAGGCAAAAGAAAAGTAAACATTGCTCACACAAGACTTAGAAATATGTGTAGTAGTTTAAACTACGATCTTTATAGATCAAATCTAATCGTTGATCAATCTTGTTCTTGCGGAGCTCCTTGTGAAAATGCGCGGCATTACTTTTTTGAATGTTTAAACTTCGCACACATAAGAGGACTAACTATAAGCAAATTGAACCATAACCTTAATGTTAAATTGTTGCTATGTGGTGAACCCAACATGTCTTTGGATTTTAATGAAATGGTGTTCAGAACAGTACAGACATTCATAGCAGGCTCAAAAAGGTTTTAAATTTTGTATAAAATTGTCAATAACATGCATACAATGGAAGATAACTATTCTCAATAACTTTACAATTGTTAACCTACTTTCATGTTTATTAANGTCAAAGGTTTATCGTTCATGACCGGAAAGTACACATAAATCAGAACTAAAATAACATGAGTCATGCTAAAATGTCATATTGCTCCAATATGTTTACTTCACATGGTGTTCAACAATCCAATACGCAATAAATTCAATGATTGGACCAGTTTTTGGTCAAGTTTAATATAAGAATATCGTTGGGAAACTAATGCCAAAGAGAGAAAGCTTTAAAAATATTAAACGTTTAAATGATTAATACTACGTAGGCCACAAATGAACGTGTGTTTGACTGAGGCATGATACTTTCTTCTTGCCATCTGTACTCGAAAAAACAACTGTATGTATGCTTTATCTAAAATAAATGTTTAGATTTTGTATCCAGATAAAACACGTGAAAACAGATGTGTAGATACCCTTTTGTCAATGCATGCAAGACACGTAATGAAAATATTGAAGTTCCATTACGCCCAACACACTTGGGATTCGTAAACACAGAAATGCACTTATTTGTTTATGCACATTTGCTACATCCAATTCATTATTGATTTGTAGTCAGTGAGTTTATTGGTAACGATAATTGGACCGTCCATTGCCCTATTTCGGAAAGTCATTGTCGATTATTGGGGTCAAGTAAACTGGTCGAAACGACGTATAAAAAGTCGGTGTCGCATTATTTGAACATGTTTAGTAAACAAGTATGTGTCATCATTCACTCATCGTAACCACTTAAAACTTCTGTAGTTATTATCAAGACACGGTTTTCGTGGTTATGCGCGTGCGGAGTACATAGACCCCATGCGACAGCGATCTGGTACGTTTAGACAAAAGGAGTTTACTTACTTTCAAGACGTCTAAAGCTATTTCGAAATCTCTTCAGAAGGCCGGGAGTCTTGTCACGTTTAGCACCGCTTTCGCCACTCTGAGTGCCAGACGACACCCGATTACAATCGTCTGACTGTATATCATGACGTATTTCCACGATTCCATCATCCGGGGTATTATATGCCGCTTTTGCCTCCAAATGACTCGGGTTCACTTTGTGCGCTTTAACTTTACACGTTTTTTGGGGAAGCACCCTTTTTAATGTGTCTTTCTTTCTTGAAGACATACTTGACCCTTGACCCTCCTCCGTACCCGGAGAAGGATAAGTACATGACTTTTGAGACTGTGTCATTGCTACAAATATAAGGTTCTTTTAGTATATAAAAGACTCAGTGTATCCAAATATCTCTCATATCAATTATAAGAAAACATAACAAGGGAATAGAATGAGAGAAGACTGATTAAATTTTATTTGGTTTAAATCAATTAAAATAAATTAAAACTATCATTTCGTACCAAACATTACAATACTAATTTAGTAAATTTACACAATAAAACAACAATGACTATTCAACAATTTAAACAATCAAAGCGAATGTATAGTAATAGTTATAATTATTATTTTTGTTATTTAAATTGTTATAATTATTGTACTCATTTAAATTATTATTATTTATTTATCATCATCGCGATCACCATCAAAACCAACAATAAGCACATAACCATCTAACCCTCACTGTTAATATCGCCTCCGTGTCACATAAAGGAGCGTCACAGGTGTTTAATATTAAACTACAAAATAAATCGTTGGTCGTTAAACTCGCTTTTAAACATGTGGTTAATACAACGCTAAACTATAAACATTTTGATGTCACTCGTCATTGATATAATAAACATTTGGAGCGTGAATACTGGAATCCCATCTGAATACGTGACCCAAATATGATATCACAACATGTATGCCTGTACGTGTGTTAAAGGGGTATTTCCGTAACCAGTATTTGCCAAACTGTGCAATTATCATGTGCGAAGAAAACTTCTTCGCACGTTTTTATACGGTTTCAAACAGTTTAAAAAAAATGGTATTCTTGATATGGGCGTTAAAGTGCAGTATTGAACACGAACATGTGTTTGTGAATTAGCCCTGAAACCTGGCTGGCATTTAAACAATGGTTGTTATAACACATTTTTATTTGCACTTAACCTTTTCCTCACGTTCCTGTCAATAGTTTCATTTGTCGAAATGTATGAAAGAGCAAAAACAGTATATATAAACTTAATAATAGAATCATTGAACGTGTAATACACTTATAAATAGTTTTAAAAGCCTTGAGCTAATTTTGTGAAGTAAATCATCAGTAGATTCAGATCTTTTCGCTATTAGATATAGTATCTTAAGGCTTACCGTTCGAAATTAAATGAGCGGAGCTCGGCCATTACAGTTCTTGTCTACTGCAGCCCTATTGACAAGTGTACGGGTTGTGGATTAAAACATTGCTTCTTTCGAGGACCTTTTTGGGATAAAATGGGCGGAGCTTGGCTATGTATTCGTGGTCGGCATGTTTTCGCAGAGTCGCTTAACATAGATTGCTTAACACAACACGGAACAAAACTCAATGAGCAAGAGGAACGCGAACTGATGCCAATGGTTCGAGAATTTATTCCCG
>VMBQ01003135.1:0-37850 GCA_007657795.1 Dreissena rostriformis
ATTTGATGTAGATTTGGGTAGATTTGGGTCGATTTGGGTAGATTTGGGTAGATTTGGGTAATTCGTGTCGCCGTCACTAGACAGCGTGGTTGAGTTTTGCTCCGCTTTGGTTGTTCATACGCAGGATGCCAACCGACGCATGGTAAGTTGAACACTGTGAGCGTTATTTATATAAGATAGAATAAGATACATGGTTTTCACAGGTGTAATATATTCTACGAAATTGCACCGTATTTTTTAAATAATCAAACAATAACAGTTTTTGAAGAAAGAAAACTGTGCTCCACAGATTTAAATTACTTGCACAAAATAATATGATCAACATTTATGTCAGAATATTTTTTATACTAGACATACAGGTCAAATGAGCCCGTCTTCGAAAGCATTGCCACAACAGCTATTGAAAGCTGAAAGTGTTGCTTGTTATTCAAAGTCGTTTTGGTTTACACGGTTATGGAATTAGTATTGGTTGTAGTTCCTACGGGGAGCATTGCTGTTCATTTTATTTAAATATTTAGAAACTGCCCATTAGGAACTCTTAAACTTATTACGGCTGATGGATAACGAATAGTGTACGACGGGCAATGAGTGACTATACTAGGTCGTTTTTGGGGCAATTGCCTTCTGCAATTCGCCCCATAGGTAATATAATATACGTATACTGAAGAAAAAAGTCCGTTACTGCAATTGACCACTTTGCATCCAGATTCTACATTCGCAAACAAAATAGCTCCGATCGCATGGTATTAGTATTAATGCGCACACACAGCTTACATCCCGCGTTCCATCCATGGCAACGTCTTTTCACTGAGCCATTAGCACCCGAGTTACACGCAGTCCTCATGAAAGGTGAATACAGCGACGAAATATCGGTTCAATACTGAACTATCTACACTTAACCGATATAGCGCATTTATGTTCTTTCGTTTTAAGAAATCAACTGCGTTCGCGATATGGGCGACACAATTTAATTACCACGCGCTACATTTTTACTGTGAAAGTAAACATCTCAATGTTCTCTGCGTTACAAGGTTTTTATATGACAATTCGCCCGTGCTTTTCATGCCAGTTTTGAACCTTTTCCTTACACGCGAAATGCATGTTGTGGTTGTCACTTTCACAGCAGCTTATTATACGGCATGCATGTAGAAACATTCGGATAAGCGTTGTGGACTTCCCATTGTTATATGCTATTTAAATTTACCAAGATAAAATAATGTGATCATTTCGCAAAACTTAACTTAGATATTAAACTGTAATGCAGTATTTTAACGTAAATGGATAAATAAACAGGCGAGTTAATAGTTATTTTCATAAATCATAATAAACAAATAATGTGTTCAACATAATAATGAATTTGTGTAAACAGACTGTTAATTCAAGTTAAAACAAATGCTGTTTATTCAAAATAAAGGATCGATGTACCAATATTTGTCGATAAAAAATTCCCAATTTGACCAGACTCCTTTTCCCAAAGTGGCCAGGAAAACCCCTGTATATTAAAGTGAACTATCTAGCTGTCACTAACCGATTCTCTGTTTTAAAGGACATATTGTTAGAACTTCAGAGATGGGCATAGTTGATAGCTTAATATCTCATAAAAGTCTGTGTATTTTTAACTATTTTTATGCCGGTTTGATCTTCCAAGCAGATATCATTACACTCATCAAATTGTATGTACACTCCCAGTGTTTCATATGTGGATTTGCAAGCACCAAACTATAAAAAATGCTTTAAAGACTTGATCTGTTGGCTAAGTTAGTATTTGCATTTCAGGGGTTGTCCAAACAATATTGGTCTTGCCTTATTTTATTGGAATTTGAACTTCATTGTATTCATTTTCACGAGAATTAAATGCATTTCTTTTATGGACAGTCTGTTTTGTCAACGTTTCGCAGTTATGAATTGGCACGTACGACATGGACTTGTTTTAAAAAGCAGCATTAACTTTTAACCCCAATAGCTAAATCATATATTATGTTGACAGCCTGTCACCCTTCCTTAATTTCATCTGTTTTATTCAACAAAGGTGATTGGTTGGCATCACGGTGTAAAGTGTTTTTACGACCACAACATTTGAGAAATCGCCCCACCAGTACTTTCAGTACTTGATTGTTTTAGTCCGGAAATATATGCCGATATTATTTTCCAGAGCTACGCTTGTAATGAAGTGCGTACTATATTCAAAACCTTTAAAATGACTACCATCGTCATTGGTGAAAGATTAATGGGTAGATTGTATTTTGTAGTTTTGAGATAACAAGACACATGTTTTGAAAATATAGTGTCAACACGGCAAAATCGTGATCACAATACAAACACACATGGACATTTAACATGTAGCTTTTTGATTGTTTAGTATATATACGATTTGTTTTGTTTGTGTAAAGAAAATCAAACAACAACTTATCAAGTTGTGTTTTACGTCAATGGAATTAAATAACTAAACTAAATGGTTGCATTTAAAAACAGAAAAACGAAAACACAAACTTCTTTTCTTTATTCTGCAATATGGGCACACATTCAATTTCATTATCACACACATATGTTTTTAGAAAGTTTACAGATGTTTAATTCTAAGCTTTCTTAGAACGCGTTTGACAAATGAAACGAAAGAAAGATTATCATAAGAAAAAAGTATGATATTTTCATATAAGGTCAAATACCAATTGCATGTGTACATACAAATACGACATTAGACATAATGTTATAATTTAAGCTTCAGACAACATCTTAGAACGGTAAATGCAAAGAATTTTTAAGGCTAGTTTAACATCACACAAAGTCTTGGAATACTCACCTAAATGGAAACATTAACAATTGCTAAAATAAAGATTACACGGCAAAGACACATTCACTAACAATTATCTGTTTTTGGTAAAATAAAAAATACATTGGGAGCTGGTAAACTACTTGCCTATCATCACACTTAATTAAGACATAACAAGAAAAAAACAAGTTCAAATAAACACAAAAACATAGAATCGTTATTAAATTCATACTAGCAAAGTAATGATAAAACCCCATGTGTAAACAACACGACATATCACAAACCTCATTCCATTTTATGGTTACACTCAATCGGATTTCCAACGCAACACTTTTATAAAAATTATCTCTCAAGCTTTCAATTTCTGTGTTCATGTATGAGTCGCTTCGTCAACAAATGAGCCTAAAGACAAATACACTTTGGAAATTCGAACGACCCTGTATTTGGGAATGAATGAACGTAACGCTGGCTTTCAAACGATGTAATTGGTTCTAATGATAAAAACTAATCAATTTGTCATCAGAGCAATAAGTTGACATACATGTTACTGAGAAACCAGATAAGAATAATTACTAACGCAAGTTATATAATCATTAACTATTGAATGACTCACGCTGAAAGGAAATATTGTCAGTTTGTAACATATTTTGTCATTTTAATTTAAATTTTTATTAACGGTGATAATGCTAGATTAATGGTCAGTCATCGAATTGTACATCGAATCGAATAAATATGTTTTCGGTGAGATATTAAACATGATTTTTGTGTTTCGCATTGCAAATAGTTAAGAACTCCTTTAATTAATAATCGAGGAATGAGGAAAAATGTAAGTGTTGCATTCGAATAAATGTACGACGGTTTCAGAAACACAATTTGATACCGACAACACATCTTAACGCCCTCCAAATAGCAAAGTGACACACGTCAAACTAAGTACAATAAGTGTTTATAAAATATTTGTTAAATAATATATAATCAATAATAATGCTGAAATTAAACAATCACGTTTAACTTCATTAAAATGCATATCATTTTAAACACGATGTGTTTGTGAAACACTATGTCCCCTTTTGAGCGATTTTGACCCATATATTTGAACTTTGACCTTGAAGGATGACTTTGACCTTGACCTTTCAGCTCCATGAGATACACATGCATGCCAAATATCAAGTTGCTATGTTCAATATTTCAAAAGTTATGGAAAACGTTAAAGTTTGTGCAAACCAACAAAACAACAAACAAACAAACCAACAAACAGATAGGGCAAAAACAATATGTCCCCCAGTATATAGACTGGGGGACATAAAAATGACTTGAAAAGTCATATTTTGGTTTCGATGCCGAACACGTTAGATTTTGAAAATCGTTGTTGAACAATTATTGAAATCAGTGTTTATATATTTATTCTTTTTGTAGTTTTACTGCTTGGTGAAAAATTAATAGACAATAATGTCACATTATTTATAGATATGTATGATGACACTAATTATTAATCGATTAAACACTCAGATTATACATAATCATAATACACGTGAAAAATATGACTTAAATACACGTATTGTAATTTAATTTCAACAATTTAAACAATATATTGAATAAAAAAAAACAATAAACTTACAATTGTGTTTTTAATAATAGCGTTGCGGGATGTTACTTTAAACAACAGTTGTCTTTAAAGGTGTATTTAAATTCAAGCAGCATGACTTAATGGATGATAACTAATTCAATTTTCTATAACACCAAGACACTCGCCCAACAAATGATTCCGAGTACTGATTTAAACTACTCAGGTATAGTTTTCTTTCGAAAATGCGCCATAAATGCAATTTATACATGTCGAGTGAGACGTTGCGAATTGTATCGGTTTCATCAATTGCTAACATGACAAACTTCAAACTACGACGTTACTCCGGTCATTTTGCGCGTACATATTGTTCTTACATCTGCGGGCAACAATAACAAAACATAATAGTGTGGTAAAAAATTCCAAAAGAAAAAAATCTAAAGAAAATAATCTTGAAGTAAAAAACAACAACATAAAATACTAGTATGTAAACAATCCCGAAAGGAAACAGAATACAAACATCTACACTAGTAATAATTCTTAAGGCAAAACAAAAATGAAACAACAGTGTGCACACAATTTCTAAAAAACAAATCAATATAGAAATCTAAAAATAAGAATGCTTGACGCAACAGAAACATTATAAAATAGTAAGCTGACAATAAAAAAAAAGAAATAAACAAATAAAATGATCCAGAATAAATAACGCTAAGCCATCAATTCATCTTGAATAGTTTGAAAATATTCATATTCGAAAAAGTAAAATAACATCAATAACAAGCCAACAACAATAAAAAAAAAACACAAAGTGATTCATCTCAAAATCATCTACAGAAAGTCAGGATAAGACCAGTAGATACCGGCAAATGATAATTTAAACACAATCTGTTCAGCTGTTTTAAAGATCAACAACATTTATTTACATGCTGGATATTTTTAAATCGTGACAGTCAGTTTTGATTCACTAAAACAATATCAGTGTATAATTTGAAACAGCAGTCGACATTGATTTCGAATATAAAGTATGTGACAGATAATATTAACCCCGATCCAGATCTTAAATTGATTTCCAGTCTGTTTGTAAATCTAAATGAATGTTTATGTAATGCATCGATCGTAAAGTATCTCCATTTAAGGTTAATATTCTTCAATAGCAAAACATGTGACCACATGTGCGTTTTTAAAACAGGGGTTTCTCAAAACAAATCAGTTTTGGTTGTGTATGTTTGACAATAGTTAAAAAACCCATCCAAACAAAGAAATAACTATAATTATTACACTTTGTTAATAAAACAATATCATAAAAGACACGAATATAAACTCCTCGTTGCTTTGTTTTTAACTTTGGGAGCTTAAGCGGACAAAATCTAGAAAAGTGTGACTATCATTATACCACTAGGCATATGTATTGCAAACACCTCTTACAGGTAATATTTAAACCGCGTATTTTCTTACTGATACAGGAAGAGCGTCATCAATCAAGCACCAAAGCTTTTCGACATAAAACAAATTAAACGCGTTACAATGTATACTTAAACAGTTGAGACATAAACAAACGGACATTAACAATTTTCGTCGATAATTTAAGAATGCAAATATGTGTTTAACTAACATAGCGTTTACAATGAATATACGTGCTTGGTGCAGTGGTCGCAAGTTTGTTTATTAAAGTCCCAGTTTCTTAAATATACTAAAAATCAATACCAATATCACTCATCATGGGCAATATGCAATATTATAATAAACATGTATATCATATGCAGATAAACGTAAAATAATGATATCCGTTTGCTGCGTTCACTCAAGTAGTTATTCTGCATCGATGACAATTGATTTAACAAGCGTATTAGATTCACAATTAATTGTCATTGTCTAGTATCACATAAAGGTAGTTTAAGTCTCTAAAAGAAATCGAGGGTTATACAGTTCTGATAAGCTATTTATGAGACTATCGCAAATACCTGTACTGGCAGCCATAATGCCATCTGATCTCAGGAATTTGAACGTCCCAATAAGAGGTCTATTTTTGTTTCAAGTCGACCAATGGACCTGTTCAGGTCGGCGTTATTTGGTGAAAACGATTTCAGTTTAGTTATACCAATATCATTCAGAATCTTATCAATCGGTAGCACATAAAACGGACCGACGTTTACGATGCCCCCTACACAAATTCCAATACATACATAGTCTCCGTCACCATCTTTCACAAAAACAGGCGCACCGGAATCGCCATTGTTTGCAAACGTGTTGTTGAGCTGCTTTATTTCAATTAGGTTGGTATACTGTACACTTGTATCGTGCATCCGAAGTTCCCTTGTTACATTCATACCAAAATTTGCAACGATTCCTTCCGTATATTCAGTTATACCGCCAAACTTGTAGCACTTGCCCGCGTAGTGTTTGGATTTGAATACCCTTCCTGATGAAAATTCAAACTCTATAAAAAAAGAAATAATAAAGAAACATCGAGCATAATAATTTTCTGAAATTGCATACTATAACAGAACTAAGACTCATCAATCCAGATCGTCGTTTTTGCCTTATTTTCATCTTTTAAATAACAAACATTAAAATAACAGTTTTAATGATACATGCAGGTATTATGGTCAATTGCATTCTATACAAGATAAATAAAAGCAGTTGTGAAGACATTTACGATAATCCAGCCAAAATGCGTTAATGTACTGCGGAAGTAGTAAGCTTTAATTATTTAACATTATGTGTAATGCAAATTGTAAATTGTATTCAATACCTGGTATATTTATAGCGTTTTTAGGTTGTGGCCATTTTCCATCCAGGGGCTTTCGATTTTCTATTCGTATGATTGCGGCGTCGTTTCCTGTATTTGACACTGTTCCCTCAGAGCAAAGGATTTCCACAACTTGACCCAACACATGTGGGCTTGCAGGTTGAAATACGACTATTGCTTTAGGGTGGTCAACCCATGTTTTCGTCAGGCCATATTTGATACAATTCTGATGTTCTTCTTGACTAAGAATGGCGTGCCCACATGTTATTCCACACAAACCGTGCGTTGGATGTTCAAAAAATACACCAAGTGTTCCAGCGTAAGATTTGCCGTTTACCACCCTTTCAATTCTACACCCCATTCGAATACTATCGAGTGCATCATCTGCATATTTTCCAAACAATGTAAACATTCCTTCACGAACATCTACTTTTACACCATCGTACTCTTTTTTAAATGGACTCTCTTCAATTGTGATATAACCTTTTGCAAGAACGTATAAAACGAGTCGATGTTCATACGGAGTGGCATTGTCCTGCAGATTTCTGCTTGTTTTGTAGAAGCTTCCCTGAACAATACTTAAATTGGTATGTTTTGACAGTAAACTGTCCGCATACTTCTTTAAGCAAGCGTGTATCATTTCTTTATCTTTGTCATCTATTCGATTGTTTCCCACTTCCTCTTCCATTTCTCCATCATATTGGGGAAAGTCAGAAATATGCTTTATAACATAATCGGTGTGTGTTTTAAGTTTAATGTCTTCAAGTTTATTGATCAATTCACGGCTAACCGTTGTATTTCGAACTACCACAATAGTTATTTGACGTTTAGTTTCATCGTTACATCTGTAGGCAGGATATACAACAACTACATCTGAATTTTCCTTTAAGTTAGAAATATGGGTAGTGTAATCAGTGTAATCTCCATTTTGTGTCAGGAACCCTTGTGATCCTGAAATAAATTGGTGAACACATCATTAAATAGCTATATGTGGTCTGATAATATCTTCGGTCACGAAACCATCAATAAGTTATTATAATGTAGCATTTAAGATATAAGTTTGAATTCAAATTGAATTCAGCATAATGAAATTGAGGAATTACAAACTAGATTGACTTACACGTAAATCAAAATGACGAATTGACATAAAAACTGACTGAAGGGATAGATGTTTAGTGGAAATATTGTATGAGCGTACTGCAATAATACCAAAAATTGATTTCTAACATTTATGTCAACATTTATAAGCTATGAAGATATGTTCCAATTAAGGTGTTTAAGTCAATTTCAATATTTCCCTGAAAATAGTGGCAATGCGATTGTTTTTCTATTTAACAAATTACAAACCGTTTTTATTTATGGCGTCCCCATTTCCACGCTTACTGTTTTGTTCTTCGTTGTCTTGACCTATAAAATTTAATTTACTATATACACTATACCTGACAAACTCGTTATAAAGTCACCTTTATTTTTGACTTATATATTTAATATAAAATTTCTTGCTAGCGGTATTAAGAAGAAATGTTTATAACCATATACCAACTACTTAAATTAACCAATATTGAACTGGTAAACTCATCAAGAATATATGGTTTGTGATGTTTGCTCATGTTGTATCAGAACAGTCGGATATGGCGTGGGAAAAGGCGAGCCTAGTCAAGATGTTCCACACGATATTCCAGGCGAGTCAGGTATCATAAGATATCAAAAGTCATTGACTTAAAATTATACTTATTATGTCAATTATTTAAAAAAAATATTGTACAAAACACATCAATACAAAAGACGCACGCATTAAGTGATTTACAATTCTTATACAATATACTAATACTATTCAAAGAGACAGTCGATGACGTCTACTTGCGTATTGAGACCTAAACATACGAAGTGAAACATTATAAAAACAAAAACGCCATCACATCTAAAAACAAGGGATGGGAACAAATATTCAAATGTGCTGATGGTCAGTAATTTGCCGATTGTTATGCAAAGACATTTCCAACGAATGTTTAAGTACAAACTTGCATTTTATGTGTAGTGCAAACGACTGTCGTGTATTAGAATTGTGTTGTACAATAAATGCCATAAATAGACGAGTTAATATTTGACATACGGGAGGGTATATGGCTAGTGTTTATAGTGGATGCGTCGGTCAGTTTGAAATGGTGCTCATACACCGTGTTAAATCTTTTGTCCAATATAGTTGACATTCTATTTAAGTTCAGTATCTCGCAATTTATTTTAATATCTTCATTTATTCCATTTTAATTGCAATACTTATATATTAAATCAATGATTATCTAATCAGAATTGAATACAAACAATTGGATTTGTTTGAACTTAGTATTAATCTTTTTACTTTCGAGAGCTTTCATGTCAAACTAGCTATATGTGTTAGATGCTTCTCAAATTTTGATTATAATTACTATTACGTTAAAGACATTCACAATGTCACCATTGATGTCGATGCGTGCAATTTAGTTTTTAAATGAATAAAAAATGCGGTCATATGTTTACCGGAAATCAATTATCGTTTTTAATATCCTCTTTAAAAAAATGCATATACGACACGATTTATAGTGATATTTGTGGAAATCAGTATTTTGTTCCTGACGTTCCTAAAGTTTATAAATCGATTATTCGAATATATTCGAATAATGAAAAACAAATGTTCGAATATTATTTCAGTATTCGTTCCCATCCTTATAAAAACACAGGTAGATATGAGACCGCAGCCCTATTGAGTACCAATATGTGAAATGTTAATCAAAACTCATGAAAGTGTCAACAATATCTATTACAATATATAGTGGAGCTCTCAACAAGTGACTCCAATCGATTGTTAAACACTTTTGCTGGCTGTTACAGTAAAACAGCACAAACCGATAAGTTAACTTTTCATATAGTTGCGTTTGTGATGTGGGTTTCTATTGAACTGTAGTGGGGACAATCTGAATGAAGTAAAATTAAATACTTTGTTTACAAACATATAAATAAAAATGAGTATCAATTTAAAAAAAGGTGCATTACATATTCACAATGTATTACGAAGATGTATACCCCAAGAGGTGTGATCAAATGCCTGCAAACGATTATCGTAGACACACATAAGTTGTACGATGTTTTACCCAAAAATACTATCTCCAAATTATGGGCGCTTTCTTGATAACAATTGATTAAGATGGGTTGTGGTATAAGTTAGCCTTTAAATGTTGTCACATATGAATACTAGAAATGTGCTCTTAACGTAAAGAACAACATTGAACATTATCGATACGTTTAAATGTGTTTGTGATCATAGAAAAATGCGCCACGCGTGAAAATGTATTTGATCTGTTCACTTCTGATATACTATATACTATACTAAACCCAAACATATTTGTACTTAATAATATTCACTGATATTTTGTATATAGTTTAGTTAAAACATGACAAATATCTTCTCGAGGGCAAGGACGTGTATTGAACAAATGTTTTATGAAATACAAATAGCATTATCACAAATGAACAGGTGTTGGACTTAACTTGTGCGTGTTTTTGTCCTTCCTTATCTATTTTCGTTTTGACACACGTATATAAAACCCATCTTGAGTACTTGCAGTTCATGGTTCACAAAGTTGCTTTTATAAACTACATTTTAAAGAGTCTTGACTTTCATAAATAATATTATATCATATATCGCTTATCTCTTAAATTACATTTTAAGATCATATTTTATATAAATAATATATAAATATATTTCAAGATTACTGTTTGTAATGATAATATTATGTCGCGTGTCTTAAAATAAACAAAGAACACAATTTAAGCGACACATGTGTAATACAATATATAACAGTTATATTGCATTATATAGAAGAAAAAAAGTAACAACAGAAGCGAACTACTGCAGACTCTGGTAAATTGAATTAACATATTCTGACGATGTGTTACATATATTGGGCTATATGTGAGTCTTATTTCTTTTTGTAAAGAGGCTAAATCATTTGCGTTCAACAGTTTCCAGCGTTTTTCACCGTTTTAATCCATTGAATTGCGTCATACATCGGTGACGTTTTGCTATAACTAATAAATCAATACGCATGCGCAGTCATTCTTAACACTGGAAAAAACAAAAAAGGAGGAGCCTAGACAATCTATTGGTTACCATTAAATAGTAGGATTTCGGATTGGTTAATACCGATGAAAGGGAAGGGCTTTTTAATGTAGTTAAAAAGAATAAAATTTCGAGCAAAAAAACACATTGTCAAGTTAATTATTGATTGATTAATTATCCATGAATTTACTTATGTATTTATGTTTATTTGTTATTATGTCTCATGCCATATACTCTTGCTTGTCTTGTTGTATATATAAAACCGGTGACACATTAATGTTGATTTCAACAAAACAAGAATAAGTTAGAAATGTACGGCAATTGTATTATTTAACATATCAGCAACAATGAGGGAACATTTCATGATTATGCATCGCTTCAAATATGTTGTTATGTTTGTGGTTATAACACTCTATTTATAATTATATTTCATGGTACGCAACAATCAAAGTTAAACAATCAAATGGTGTCAAATGCAAAGTGAAGTAGATTTTTTTTTTATTGAAGAGCTCTGAGTTGGAGACCAACCAGTGAAACCAGTGAGGGTTGTGGCTTAAGCCAGATCTGTAACAGTTTTTTGTACACTATGATATACTATGGACACACTCATATTTAAAACAATAGTGTTGTGTAGTTTCCAAATTGAATGAATGATGATTAACACCGTTCTCTAATAAAGTCCTCACATTTAATTAACACAGTTATGCTTCATTAGGATACAAATGTCTGCATTTCGCAAGTACAATGGCGTCTTGCTCAGTTGGTAGAGTTCCGAACTACCTATCAAAGCATTCTCTGGTTGTATTCTGGGTTTTTGGTCATAACATATTTCTGCAACAATATTCCTCTACCTCTGCATTTAGGGCAGTGATCATTTACTGGCTAATTATTTTCATTTCGTACTGGTAAATTATTAAACCCATAAAAAGTGTGAGCAGGTTAAAGCAATCCCGTGACATGATTCAAAAAGTGTTTCAAACGGCAAAATGAAAGCGAGCTAAAAACAAGAGCTTTGTCCCAAACGTGGTTTAATGTATCCGTAGCCGCAATGCCCATGGCTACTTTGAAAAGCATGTAAATGAAAATAAAATGGATCCATGCGCCTGAAATATTTGATTTTCACAGCTTCACTTCATGGGGATAACACCTGTTAAGTTTCAATTCCGACCGACACAGACCGAAAAACCAACCAACCGATTGACAGCGTGACTTCAATCCCAAGTCAAACTTCGTTTGCGGGGTTATAATGACGAGTGTAGACGCCATGATTTAGTGGAAATATATCGGAAGATACTTACCTTCATTATCTCTTCTACGGGCCATAGGAAATGTATCAGTCGGTTTATGGGCGATGATTCTAGCTTCTGCCTCCGCTGAAAAATTAAATTCATTCGATAGTTGATTATTCGACACAAACAGAGTGTTTAAGGATTAATAATTGTAAGCTAGTCAAAATATGCCCAAAGTAGCATGTCTGTATACCCTTTTAAAACGCAATTTGACAGTGGATAAAGCGGGTCACGTTATCTGTCGGTTGGTTGGTTGGTTTGTCGATTCTTCGACATGTTCGTATAATGTATTCTGAGAATTTAGAACATGCAATTGGATTGAATTCGAAGTATATAACGATGACGAAGTGTTAATATGTTAGACAAAAATGGAATTGCACTGATTATAAAAATTATTGAATTACAGAGCGAACTGCTTTCAAATTACTCGAGTGCACTAAAACTTAAAATAGGAAATCACCAGGTGTAGATAGGTAATGCCTAATAATATATGAGTGATGTTCCTTTGAAATGAGTCAAAGTCATGTTTGGAATGCCTAAGACAAAGCGGTGTCGGGGTATTGTAAGTCACATTTTTTAAAAACACTGTGGTTCTTCCCGAATATGTCATGCATAGCTGGAGAACATATCATAATAGTTCAGTTAAACAACGTATTTGCATTAGTTCAGGGTGACCTTTTCAGTGCTAAAATGTAGGGTTAATTGTTTTACATGGCAATACAAATGTTTACAAAGTAAATATTACATATTCACAACAGACGTGCCTTCAACGATATAAATTATAAATTAACATCAAATTAGAAAAACTGCCTTTGAGTGTTGGATATCTCCAATTGATTTAGTGGAAATATATCGGAAATAGAGATTGGCATTACATACTCGCGTAAAAATCAATACACAATGCTGTTCTTATGCATCATCAATGTTTTAAGCACATATAGGGGTATATAAGCTAGTACATCACACATAAAATAACATCAGTATCATCAGTAAATATACCTTTTATTATGATAATTAATAAACATGTAAATCTTACCCAAAATGTTGTAAATGAATTTCTTGGTAAGCCGTACATACCTTGTGTTACCAGATCGGACAAGCGTCTCACTCTCTTGGGCTGACAATAAGGTCTATTCATGCAGTCGAATTCAAAATGTTCCGAACTTGCCTTCCTCTTTTTGAGCGGGGAGGGATTACTGTTTAAAGGCTCCGATAGATCGTTGGTATCTGTATGTCCATTTTCCGCAACATCTTAATAAATACATTAATATGAGATATATGAAATATGATTTGTTTCATTTGTTTTGATTTAGTAAAGATTATTCCTCAAAATTCATCTTATTTTACAAAATAAATCTTCACTCGGACTATTCTTATTCAACAGGGTTGTTTAATTGACAGTTTCCTTTCGTGCTTTTCTTTGCATGCATTTTCTTTGAAATGTAATTTAAAGGGAATTTTAAAATTGCACTAAATGGAAATGTGTTTTGCTTCATTAATAAAACCATAAAGTAAAATGTAACGAGCTTTTGAATCGTATTTAAGTAAATCATATATTTTGCACACGTCGTTATGGAATAGATCTTATTTAATCAATAAAAAGCTGAACACGAAAAGCGAGAGATAACAATATAACTATAATTTGTCGCGATGACTGATATTTTAAATATATTGTTTCAAACACATTCTTGATATGTGCACGTTTAATGGACTTGGTTTTCAGAAATTTCATTTTACTTTTATCAGTGTTGTGGTGTTTTTGCATGGTTAATTGTATGTTACAAATATATATATAATAAGGAGTCTTTAATTTATATCCAAATACGACTGCATACCTATCGTGTTTACTTTATTGTCATCACAAATATTAGTGCACTCCTCGGATTCAGCATCACCAACATTGTCAAAGTAAAAAATGTCTGCAATGTATGGTCTTTACATCTATAATGCGATCTATAATTATCTAAGAGTTTTTATATATTGTTCAAACATCAAAAGATGACAATTGACATGCCATATGTGTGTCCTTTGTTCAAAGAACACGGCATTTGCATTTTTATTAGTACAAACAACTTGATCCCATTCGGTGTTGAGTATGATATATAATTCCAGAATGTAAAATAATCAATTATGTGAACTATAATATCATAGTGTAATTCATAATAATAACATATACATATGCGTTCATTTTACTTTCATTTTACATGATATATTTACACAGTCGTCGTAAATAAACAACACTAGTTGTTGAAAACAAATTAGAATCTTAATATGTGTTATGCTTACCAATATGCCCGGTGCTGTCACGTTCACCATTGCTGTTACTTGTAGAACTAAACGTAGATGTAGTAGTAGAGGTATCTACAATCGATGCGATCCATTGATAAGGAGTTTCATTAATGTTCCCTCCCGTAAGAAACGTTTTTGTTCGATAGTTCAGTTTGTTTGATTGGTCCATCCTCAACCCACCCGCTTGGACTTCGCCTTCAACCGTTATCTGTGTACTACCAAATGCAGTACCCCATTTGCCATGACGGTTGCTTCCTGATTCATTGACAGGTCCCCCAGCTGTCTCGCTGTATGTGTTGCTGATATAATCATTTTTCTTTGGTACATTTATACGTGGGAATATCTTGGTAAAATGTCCTGATTTATTTTCGCCAGTATTTGGTCTACTGTCATCTTTCGTTAGTTCAAATTTTTCTGAAATATATGTACATTTTAGTGTCTCTCCATTTTCTAGATCACACACATTAAACAGTTCAACTGCTTCAGCACTACCGGTTTCTTCTCCCGCTGCTACGTTAGTTAAATTGACCGAATTAAGCGATTCTCTTTCGCCTGTGTTCTCTTTTGTCGCCTCATTGCCATTTTGACTGCTACTACACAATTCATCTTCTGCTTGACTACATGTCAATTCTGGTGTAGTTATTTCATTTGAATTACAGTAATTGTCAACATGAGCAGGAACAGCGCGCGCACTTTCTCTGATTTTGTTGCAACTTATTTCACACGAAATATTACTTAGTTTTTCTTCGAGACCGCTGAATATACGTTGGTATACTTCTCCGGATGCAAGTCCTGACAAAACAATCATAATTGCGTGTATGTTGAAATATAACAAACATATACAAGCCAGTAAAAGATCAACTATATTAAGTTTCACAAACAATCTTTATTGAAGTTGTTTTAGCAGGAGCAATAGTTAGGAGAAGTAGCGTTGGTAGAAGTAGTGTATGCAACCTACAGCCTTACACTGGCTCTGCTTTTTCTTGAGCCATTTTATTTTTGACTCTTGTCTCCTTTACGCAGCATGTTACTGTGGGTTTCATTGTCAAGCATGTGTTTCGATAGCTTAGTTCTTTTATTTAAAACAAAATCAGTGTGCTGTAAGAATAAATGCATAAGGCATTTAAGACATAAAAGATTATTAACATCACTTGTTCTTATATAAATAAATAGATGATACACTTGCCCCGGCAGTTAAAATACTGTTTATATTATTTATTTCAATTGCTTAAGTGATATGTCTGCATACTTTTCCTTAAGTCCCTTCACATAATCTTGACAAACAGAAAAAAGAATGACCACTCTGCTTAATGCATGCACCATTATATATTTAAGTTGAACTAAATATTCGACGAATTGCAATGTCAAATTTATGAAATAGACGGTTTAAAACTATCAATGCTGTGGGTTTTGTAACACTGAAGTTACAACACAAGACATAATAACAAATCAAAGCTTTCAGGAATGTGGACATTCCCGATAAGCAGTCTAGTTGACATTGTCCAGACAAACAATTTCACTCCCCAATTATTGACAACATATCCTTTAATGTAAGGTTTAGTCTGTTGAAATTGCGATCTTGCGATCATTCATCTTTTTTAAGACAATAAATGGTGACACAAATGATCCTTATGCTTTTAACAAGTGGCAGAAGTGCTAGATTAGACGTTAAAGATACTCTTATCTATAAGTTAACCAGTCTGTACAAAATGCCTTAATATTACACAATATATTTGTATATGTGCCTGCATGTGTGTGCGCGTGTGTTCGTATGTGCGTGTATGTTCGGAACCAATACGACAAATTGAATTTATATACATGTACTGAACCTTATGCAATTTCAATTAATTTGAAATGTAAATACGGAATAAGAAAAATGTTTTTGTTGGTTCTTATATGGTTGAACTATGTAACCACTTTTTTTTTGCTTTGTCGTATATAATATTTACGTTAACAAATGACTAATTTTATTCACATTTAAAACTAGTTATCAGATCGACAAAATGACGATTAAAAACATTTGAACTGTTTGGAACTTAAGTCATAGATTCAGAAACATATGTTTGCGTTATATTTCGTCCGGAAAAATAATATGTCTGACTAACAAATATGTTTAAATTATATGGTATTTGATTGATTATGATTAATCTGTTATCGGAAAAATAATAAAAAAGCGTTTTTAACGCTTTGTTATCCATAAATTATCAAAAAGTGCATTACCGACATAGCATTTAAACTAATACCCTTATCTTAGGGTTTGTGTGGTGTAGTGTTAGTGTTTAAGATTAGGTTTTATAGAGGTCATATGTTCAAACCCAGGAAAGGCGCATTTTAGGTTATTGTATTTTTAATTGTTTTTACAATTATTAAAAACTTTTCGCCAATAGAACATTGTTCAGAAAAATCATATTATGAAATGTAGCAACAATACGAAAATCAGTGATAAGTCCCTTTTATGCAGTAACCCGTGTTATAAGTGAAAAATAAAATTAATATGCTTCTGAGGCGGCTCTAGGTTTCAATATTTTTATACGCGCATTTCAATTTGTAATGAAAATTCACAGTTTACAAAGGGTCGAACATTAATAATACACCGGTAGTTAATAAGCGAAATTTCATAGCTTTATTTGGTTTAAATGTGTAAATCTGTTAAAATGTGGTGTGCATTTAATGTATTGTTACGCGTTTGTGTTATTCAAAAAAATAATGCTTGTATATTTTATTCAAAGTTTCATTGACTGTTTAAGTAGGAATTTCCGCGAAGGTTACTAGAAACAAAACAATATTTCTCAAGTTCCGTTTAAGGTTCAGTTATTTTAAACAATACATCTTAAACAATTAAATCAATAAAATATTTTAACAGCAAACGTAATATGTTATAAAATATACGTTTAAAACTAAGCTCGTTCGATTGGTGAAACGCCACCATTGCAAGTGAACGGACATTAAAGTTTATGGCCAGAA
Organism: Dreissena rostriformis; assembly: GCA_007657795.1. Classification (NCBI taxonomy): domain Eukaryota; kingdom Metazoa; phylum Mollusca; class Bivalvia; order Myida; family Dreissenidae; genus Dreissena; species Dreissena rostriformis. Next base: position 17,722 of record VMBQ01003135.1, read on the forward strand.
AAGAACAGGGTATGTATTTTTACTTAAACACGAAAAGTTTATACAACAATGAGTGTATGCATGTTACAAATATATGCGTTTTACAGCACATGTATATTGCATAAACATTTAAATCAAAACAGTTAATATTTCTTTAAGCAAAAGATAGCAACTATGCAGAATAGTGTTCTTTCATTTCGCTAGACAATTTATATCACTGTCTCTGATTCGTTAAGTATGATTATTATATTTTAGTAAGCAGTGTCGAATCGTCTATATATTTATAATTAGTGAAGAAACCAATTTGAACTTGTCGGACTTCTTTTTCTACGAGAAATAATGTAACGTACGGACAAATCTCTGTTAAGGGCATACATAAGCACGAAATTCTGCAACTGCAGTTCTCATAGTTTATTCCTTTCAGATACATATAACGACGTCGACCTTGTTCAACCAACAGTTTCTATATTATTTGGTGTCATATTCTATATGTTGTCCTTGTTATATTGTAACAAATACCACTAGGGTCATTTTGCATGAATACAGTATATTACACTTGTTAACACAAACATCGTTACTTTGCACTCTTGGTTAAACCATCGTATTAGTTCCAGCTTGAGCTTATTGGAATGTTCAGAGCTTTATTTGATTCTATAAGCTTGTTCTACATAATATAAAAAAACAGACTTCGATATGTGTGTGTCTTGTGATTAAACAAATTAAACAACAGAAAATGTTAATGTGCAACACTATCGTACATACAAACAAGGATTGTCAATGTTAGTGGCGAATGTCCACGAAGTCTTATTTTACCAAAAAGTTTGATCTTTATTTTAACGTTGGAGAAAACCAACGATTTATTTATAAAAAATCAGAAATCTATATGTCCTCTACAGATATGAAGGTTGATTGCAATGAAATGTTATTTTAATAATAATGCCTTGCATACTTGAATTAAATTCAGGACAAAAACTCCAAACAATAAAATACAGAGTTTCGGCTCTGGTACTTCACAACTCTTTCTTGTTTCATTTTTTTATGATCTATACAATGCAAAATACAATGTTATATAACTATGCATAAGAAAACTACACAGGCATATAACTCCAAAATCACTGAAAAGAAAGATTTAGTTATGACATTCTTCACTTTCACAATGGTCTCTGAAAATCGAAGAATTTTCTCCTTAATATCTACAATTCTAATTGAATTGTATAGTGCTCAAGACAATTAATTAAGAAAAATAAATATGAAATACATAATTGTGCTGCTTTGACTCTGCACATTCTCATAAAGCAAATTATACATAAATGAAGTTGTATTCATTGTATACTTGTCGAGTAAAGAAATTACAGAATGTAGTTAAGTTCTTAACAAATAATTAGCAAAGAGCTTTTCCCTTTTCTTCACAGTCCTCTGTCTGTAGATATGAAGTTTTCCGTTCAAAACTTAAGAATTTATGTTTAGCACACGACAAAAGCACAAGGGTTTATAACTATAGTTACTAGTCAGAGTGGTTATTATCCATCTACTTTGTATTTTCCATTAAAAACATTTATTAGTTCATGATGTTTTTTATTTCAATACCTTTAATACGTGCAAAGTTACGCTCAGCGAAAGAAGCGATCTATATAAAAATATATAAAGCGCAATATCGGCAAAATACTGACAAGAGTATGTTGATTCTTGTAAGCCGCACTTCCTCTTCATATCCTAGTTTTACGTGGAATTCCTTCTATATTAATGGAATAATGCTTCAAACCATACAATTATCTTAAGGGCAATAGCAATAAATACACTTAAGGTAATCTCTATATAACGGTTCATTCAAACCCCTAAATAATTACAGAGATGTTCTCCTAAAAAGAAGAGGCACGGTCTTACGGCCACAAAAGGATGGTCGACAGGACGGATTGAAGAACGGGAGGACGTAGGTTGCGATAACGTTATACCTGCCTTAAGGGTTGTCAATATATGAAGTATCATTTGAATGCATTTAATACTTTTAAAGTTATGTTTTGCTTTAGAAAATTACAGTAATTATGCTCGTCACGTGGAAATAAGCAAAAGGTCATATCGCTAATAGAGAATACTAGGTTAGCGTTGAATAGAGAGAAGTTTATGTTGCGAGGCTTAGAACGCCGGAAGCGCGAGCCTTGGCGAGCGCTTTCGGTGTTCGAGCCGAGCAACATAAACTTCTCTCTGTTCAACGCTAATCCTAGTATTCTATTTATCCCATCAATTTTCTTAGTCGTCAAATATTTTATGTTTAATTGATAAAATAAAAGCAAAAACACATTAAATCTAAATAAAATCTGAATCTAACATTGCGTAGTAATATTAATTGTGATCTTTCCCGTTTACGGAACTCGAAATAGTCCTTAAGAATTCCACGCAAAAGAAGAGTTACGAGACAAAATATCGCCATACGCCTCGATTTAAATTTAATCAGAGTTCCAAATGTTATACATTCAAGTAGAACACGGACGGTTTTGTTCAAGCTGCAATTCCTGTTTCCTCACTGTAAAATACCAAAAACAAAAATGACTGCCATTTTGAAATTTAACCACAACAACTTACACAAAATGGCCGAGTCGCGCGACATTATAGAACCTAACCGACGACGACCTTGACAATTTCGACGAGTAAACAGACAATTGCAGCGACTGACACTTTATTTGACTTAATTTACAGGGCAATACGTTTTACCGACCTCGGACGACGAACTTAAGGACGCACAGAACTTGTATTTTTTAATTATTTTGTGTGTACTGCCGTGTGTGATCCGATGCATCACTGGCGCCCATGTTAAAATCATTTATCCGAGAACAGGGAACGAAAAAAGACGATGAAAAGTACAGAAAAAAACACNGTGGTGCTATTTTTACCATCTTATACTTTACACATCTCTATGCCTAACGTGAATTAAATCGGAAAGCAACTATTGCAGATTATTGAAGAATTGTGCGATATTTGTATGGCTTTTTGTAAATGCCAAAAGAATATGCACGGATTAAAAACAATGCACATTGCACTTAATAATTAAAATGTGATAAATTGACGTTTCAAATGTGTCGATATGTATGTGAAATAAGTCGCGTTTATAATAAATCATCAAAAAGACTGGCACTTTTCTCAATTGCAAAATGCAATATTGGACTAGAATAACAGACATAGTGATTTTCGGATGTAATTTTAAGTTAGTGATATACTCAGCGTTAAGTCTAATTTATAAGACGCGCAAAGAATTAAGAGATACTTTTTATATGGGCTCATTCCTTCTATCCCATCGCAACATTTGTTCTGTTGAATATGTCATATATATATTTTTACTGCAAAATGTGGACATTTTCTTCCAATGGTTAACCTTAAAATTCGATCAATGAACAAAACAATATCGACCTAATTTAAGCGCATATCGCATGACGTCATTTGAAAAGTAGTCCGTGCACGCGACAGGGTTATTCAACAAGGTTGAATAGAGATAAGTTTATATCATGGGGTGTTAAACCGTCAATGTCGCAGTGAAGATGGGATAAAAAGTAATATCAAACTAGTTCTCGCACCTTTCACTACATCTCAATCCTGTTATCAAGAAATTTAAACTTGTATTTTAATACCTGCAAAACTTATGCATTTATGTTTGACATATAGAACAAAAACATGGAGCAATAACTCTGCTCATAACAAAAGCGGATTATTGTCATTGTAATTTGCATAAACTTTTCAAGCCATCTATATTTTCACGAAGGTTTATGTCAATACCTTAAATATGTGCGATGTCAGGTTCCACACAAGAACCAGACTACGACGTATATTTGTTGTCATGCCCTAAACATCCTTCAATTCAAAGCTTTTAACAATGTTAACATACGATAGTTTATTATCAAACATATTTTGTTATATTCGTTTCGGTAGATAGTGTATTATTTATTCACTCATTGCGACATTTTGTTTTGAAAATGAATCCACCATTCGTGATAATATTATTTTAACCTATCACTCGTGATATAACATTGATAACCGACCGCAACCAACAATTACCATCTACGTTATTACCTTAATATTTCAAAAATATGTTTAAAGTTTTAGAATTGAAGTTTTTTAATGGTTAAAGTTACCACCTTCGACTATCAAAATGATTCTTAAAATAGTTATTAATTATTAATGTACATTGTGTTCAACCTTGAGGGAGTGTGCAACGAAACAGACTTGAGATAGATATCAACATGAAAACAATTTTGTTTTTATGGATTACAAGTTAAAACATTTATTGGTAAGTGTTGCCAAAGACATTAAAAATTATAAAAATCGAATCATGATATACGAATACAAAGTTTAAGAAAAAATGGCTAAAGGTTTCGAACGAAGTATGTAAATCACTATACTGTGTAGCCACAAAATATAATATACTCGATGATTATTTAAAACGTTGACTTACTGTTCTAAAACAATGAATATATCTGATTTTAACATTACATGTCCCTGCAGTCGACATAAGCAGCGGCAATAAACAAAAGCCGTTGCGACAAAGCATAATCTGCCCCAATCTAGCAACAACGCCCATCCGTCCATTTGAAATGATATACTTACTTTTAGGCACACGGCAATCCATGTTTTCGTTCACGATTCCGTTTAACAATCCCTCTTTGTATTATTGATTCCGTTAACCTATGGACAAAAACACATATGCGATTTGCAATAATTATACAAGGAAAAAACCCACTTTGTAATAAATTAATAAAATCATATTTAAATGGAAACATTGCCACATAAAAATTCCTATAATTAACTATAATTGGTTTAAAAATATGTGTGTTTTAAGGACTGTATGTCTGCCCCATTTGTGTCGTTTTACGCATTGACACTTTGATAAATTCTCGGTAAGCCTTATTGAGCACTTATCTTTATATGTGAATGGGACTTAATAATAAAAATTTAATCATTATCATTAATCTAGATGAGGCACACACTGTGTTTGTTTCATCTTGCAAAACCGTCATAAATCATTAAAAAGACAAAGTGGTTTGAACAAGACAAGTACCATTTTCATTGTTTTTGTTTCTTATGTTGCCCTAAAGATCATTCTAACAGCAAGGAATGCTGCGCAAAGTATTGTTTAAAAGAGTTTGATTTGATTGATTGATTATTTATACTTTCATTTTTCGTCCAATTTCAAATATCCAAATACATCAATAAACATTACATAATCTTCTTGGCAAACCCAAACACAGCAAACGCATTACCTAATGAAAAACGGTCGGTTTGTATATGTTTAGGTCTTAACATATGAAATACACATAATTTAAATATTATGTCTGCATACATAATTGTCACATCATTAAAATCATGTATGATTCCGATATAGGTAGTGGTCCAGAAGTGCACTATATCGTGTACATTTTTAAGTTTTATGTGCGTGCCTAGCAACGCGTTAACATTTTATATACTTCTAAATGTAATGTATACTTTTACTTTGAGGCAACATCGGTTATTAATATGCGCGTGACCTGCATTTTATATCACTGATATATAGCAGGCAATCTTCTACAGGAACATGCGTGAAAAGTGGATACACACACATTAAGGTAGTATAGAAATAATAACTTTATACACATAAGTAGATGCTACTTTGTACCATATGTCTTTAACTTAAGGTAAGTTTCCAATTATTATAAACAATTAAACACAATTCATCCGAAACAATACGCAACATTGTAATTATTCATTCTCGGGCTGAGTACGATCCATATCGACAGTTAAACAAACTGAAAGGCATGACTCACCACACTTATCAAAAACATTTATCACAATAGGAACACACTTACATAAATGGAATTGAATTGCTTTTTAATAATCCAACGTATTTCTCTTTATAAGAAAGCTAAGATAAAAAGTTATCATATTTATCCATTTGTGTTGACAATTTTACAAAACTCACCGTCATAGTCGAATTGAATATTACCCTGATAAATTGTAATTGGAAGCCATGTTCAAAGGGATTGGAACCATTTTAAAACTGATCCGTTATATCATAATAATTGTGTTCTTATCAAGTTTTGCGAAGCTTTTACAACAACTACTTTCATAAACAGAGATATGCATCCCTAACTATTGGCGCCATTTTTACCTTACCGCTATAATGACATTAAATAAATAAAATCAAAAATAAAATATAATTAAACTAGTTAAAACAGAGTCCCTAGTCAAGCAACAACAAATAAAAGAATGATGAGAATACTTTCGTCAATAACTTTTATTTCATCAATTTGCATGATATAAAATGAGCTATTTGTTCATTTCTTGGTTTTGTAAATTCGAAAGATAATTAGTTATATTGTTTGTTTTGACTAAAGTGTAACGATTCTTTTAGCGTAGTGATATTGAAACACATTTGATATAGATATACGCGTACTGTTAATATTTTTATCTCGCGGGTATTTCAGCATAACGAACATAATTAAACATCGTAACTAAAAGAACAACTTCAAATTAAAACAAATACGTACGGTTACGCACCCATGACAGCAATCTAAACTACGATTGAAGTGTTGAAACGGGTAAATGTAAAACTTAAATGATAACGTCGTATGTATCCACCTGACAGAAATCCAATACAGACACATAGCGGCGTAGCTACGAAGCATGTGATCTAGTTTGTAGAATGTTTTATCATTTAATTCGATTTTCGTGTTGGCTAACATTTAAACTTTAAAATATATTGGATAATAGAAATATACAATTAAAGCTGCTGTGTTCACAATCGGCTTTTGTAAAAAAGTGTTCCTAATTGTTAATAAGATTAACTGAATATGCTGTTCTTTTTTAAAATATAAATATGCATTGTTTTAGCAAGTATTTCATATATATCATTAATGTATCACCCCAAATAACATACATTGTGTGATCCGGTCATAATATTCTTAAAACTTGCAAAACGTTACAAATTCTGGAAACACAATGTGACAAAACAACTCGTCTTAAAAGCAGTGACATAATATGTTTAATGATTATTTTCCAACGGTAACTATCCGACACTTAGGCAGTCTCCTCAATATACATTTCCAGCAATACCAAATTATGTTCCAGTAATAAAATTATTTTAATTCAAATATAATGATATAACACGACTAAATAACTATACATACATTTTTGTACAGTTTAACGATTTAATAAAATAGTTTTTTCTCTTGTCTGATATATTTCCTTATTCATTATCCAAACTGACTAAAGTACATTTGTTTACTTACAAGAAAGTGTACAAATTACGAAAAATATAACCAATTACTTACACATGTTACAGCTGAAAACATATTTATTAAGATTTTTCTTCATGTGTGTCCCGTTCTGATCGACGAACGTCCATGTCATGACATTACAAAACAAACCCCAGCTCACTGTTTATAGGTTGAGCATTGACCAAGATCATATAGCTTGCATATTCCTTAGTATTTAAAGACACTTCTATATGCATCAACAGTATTAAGTCATGCTAGTTTCCTCATCGGTATATTGATATCAACAAATAACATACTACATGTTTTTCGACTAAATTATAAATACAGATACTTAAGCGTGGGTTCAATACATACAGATATAGCAATGTCCAGGTGCAAGAAGAAAGAGTTTTCAAGCATAACAATTAAACGTTTAGATGAAACATGTACTACGTATTCACATTTTTAAATCTTGGTTAGATTTACAGGATATTGAAATGTATAGTTAGGAATAAAAAAGCTGATGATTTCAGACTGGTTATGTATCGATGTATGCTACCAGAAAAACAAAACGTTTATGCGCGTAAATAATGCACTTTTGTTTATGTACACATGACTTTAGATCGTTTTCAGCAAAGCATGCATTCATACATATATATATAAACTTATTGGCAGTTGAGAGCAATTTTGGGGGAATTACTTACATTTTTGCAGTTTATTTGAATTCAGACCTTGAGAGCTTGTTCTTCCAATTAGTTTAATTTGCCCCGAAGTAATGGGTAAAAGTAAAAATATATTGATCGGTTGAAGGGGACAATATTTTGTAAACTACAACATTCAATCATGCAAATGATTTCGTTTCAACAATGTAAGTACCCGAAACGCAATGCTATGTAAATCTCATGTGCTGTTATCTATCGATTCGATTTTAAAATCTCTGCGTGGCGCTGGGTTCCCACTGCCGATCCGATCAACTCGATCAAGCCCAACCAAGCGGTCGGGTACTGGTCTGGTTCGGTCGGCATGAGTGGTCGGGGGCGGTCGGGTAGGTCGGCATTGGTCGGGCTTCCTACCCGATATTTTTTGACATGTCAAAAAATATCGAGTAGCGGTCGAGTAGGAAATGGATCGAGAAGCGCTCGGGAAGTGGTCGTGTATTAGTCGAGTAGAAGATCGAGTTGATCGTGAAGCAATCGTGTGGCGATCGGATTGACATCTTTTACACGATCTGTACCCGATCCGCTCGATCTCTACCCGAGTTATTTTAGTTCGCAACACGATCCACTCGACCTCTATTCGATTTGATGTACAGATTTACTAGACTGCTACCCGACGGCTACTCGACCGTACACGATCACTTCCCGATTGCTATTCGACCATACACGAGCTCTGTACCCGATCCGCTCGACCTCTACCCGAGTTATTTTAGATCGCTTTGTACGACTGTAGTACGCCCATCACCAGCTGGTCGTGTGAAGATCTGGTGGCGATCGAGCTGAGGTCCACTTGGTCGAGCTGAGATCGTATAGGGCTCGCGTATAGGTCGAGATGATCGAGCGGAAATCGGAAAGATGGTTGAGTGGACGTCGTGAATGAGTCGTGTGGGGGTCGTGTATTATCGACAAGAGGTCGAGAAGAAGTCGTGTATACCCTTTTTAGTCGAGCTTGGTCGGGTTTGGTCGGGAAATTTCGGTGATCGGGATGATCGAGTTGATCGGATCGGCAGTGGGAACCCACCTTNTATGTATGTATGTATGTATGTATGTATGTATGTATGTATGTATGTATGTATGTATGTATGTATGTATGTATGTATGTATGTATGTATGTATGTATGTATGTATGTATGTATGTATGTATGTATGTATGTATGTATGTATGTATGTATGTATGTATGTATGTATGTATGTATGTATGTATGTATGTATGTATGTATGTATGTATGTATGTATGTATGTATGTATGTATGTATGTATGTATGTATGTATGTATGTATGTATGTATGTATGTATGTATGTATGTATGTATGTATGTATGTATGTATGTATGTATGTATGTATGTATGTATGTATGTATGTATGTATGTATGTATGTATGTATGTATGTATGTATGTATGTATGTATGTATGTATGTATGTATGTATGTATGTATGTATGTATGTATGTATGTATGTATGTATGTATGTATGTATGTATGTATGTATGTATGTATGTATGTATGTATGTATGTATGTATGTATGTATGTATGTATGTATGTATGTATGTATGTATGTATGTATGTATGTATGTATGTATGTATGTATGTATGTATGTATGTATGTATGTATGTATGTATGTATGTATGTATGTATGTATGTATGTATGTATGTATGTATGTATGTATGTATGTATGTATGTATGTATGTATGTATGTATGTATGTATGTATGTATGTATGTATGTATGTATGTATGTATGTATGTATGTATGTATGTATGTATGTATGTATGTATGTATGTATGTATGTATGTATGTATGTATGTATGTATGTATGTATGTATGTATGTATGTATGTATGTATGTATGTATGTATGTATGTATGTATGTATGTATGTATGTATGTATGTATGTATGTATGTATGTATGTATGTATGTATGTATGTATGTATGTATGTATGTATGTATGTATGTATGTATGTATGTATGTATGTATGTATGTATGTATGTATGTATGTATGTATGTATGTATGTATGTATGTATGTATGTATGTATGTATGTATGTATGTATGTATGTATGTATGTATGTATGTATGTATGTATGTATGTATGTATGTATGTATGTATGTATGTATGTATGTATGTATGTATGTATGTATGTATGTATGTATGTATGTATGTATGTATGTATGTATGTATGTATGTATGTATGTATGTATGTATGTATGTATGTATGTATGTATGTATGTATGTATGTATGTATGTATGTATGTATGTATGTATGTATGTATGTATGTATGTATGTATGTATGTATGTATGTATGTATGTATGTATGTATGTATGTATGTATGTATGTATGTATGTATGTATGTATGTATGTATGTATGTATGTATGTATGTATGTATGTATGTATGTATGTATGTATGTATGTATGTATGTATGTATGTATGTATGTATGTATGTATGTATGTATGTATGTATGTATGTATGTATGTATGTATGTATGTATGTATGTATGTATGTATGTATGTATGTATGTATGTATGTATGTATGTATGTATGTATGTATGTATGTATGTATGTATGTATGTATGTATGTATGTATGTATGTATGTATGTATGTATGTATGTATGTATGTATGTATGTATGTATGTATGTATGTATGTATGTATGTATGTATGTATGTATGTATGTATGTATGTATGTATGTATGTATGTATGTATGTATGTATGTATGTATGTATGTATGTATGTATGTATGTATGTATGTATGTATGTATGTATGTATGTATGTATGTATGTATGTATGTATGTATGTATGTATGTATGTATGTATGTATGTATGTATGTATGTATGTATGTATGTATGTATGTATGTATGTATGTATGTATGTATGTATGTATGTATGTATGTATGTATGTATGTATGTATGTATGTATGTATGTATGTATGTATGTATGTATGTATGTATGTATGTATGTATGTATGTATGTATGTATGTATGTATGTATGTATGTATGTATGTATGTATGTATGTATGTATGTATGTATGTATGTATGTATGTATGTATGTATGTATGTATGTATGTATGTATGTATGTATGTATGTATGTATGTATGTATGTATGTATGTATGTATGTATGTATGTATGTATGTATGTATGTATGTATGTATGTATGTATGTATGTATGTATGTATGTATGTATGTATGTATGTATGTATGTATGTATGTATGTATGTATGTATGTATGTATGTATGTATGTATGTATGTATGTATGTATGTATGTATGTATGTATGTATGTATGTATGTATGTATGTATGTATGTATGTATGTATGTATGTATGTATGTATGTATGTATGTATGTATGTATGTATGTATGTATGTATGTATGTATGTATGTATGTATGTATGTATGTATGTATGTATGTATGTATGTATGTATGTATGTATGTATGTATGTATGTATGTATGTATGTATGTATGTATGTATGTATGTATGTATGTATGTATGTATGTATGTATGTATGTATGTATGTATGTATGTATGTATGTATGTATGTATGTATGTATGTATGTATGTATGTATGTATGTATGTATGTATGTATGTATGTATGTATGTATGTATGTATGTATGTATGTATGTATGTATGTATGTATGTATGTATGTAACCGTGGTTATACATCAGAAATCAAGACCAGTTTGAGAACGGTTGAGAAAGATCAACTTTTCTGGTAAAAAGAAGTCGGAAGTCTCTTCAATTAGAAACAAATCCTTGTGAACTAAGGCTCCGCTGGTAGAGTGCCATTCATTGAAAGTGCTGACCATAGTGCGAAAGTGAAATCATGTAACAATAAAATATCAGCATCTTTCATATTTATTGAAAACAAAATTACGAACGTTACGATAGTTTACTCCAAATGAATACTGTTGAATTCTCATAAGTTATATGTGAGGTAAAATTGTTTCTCATAAATAATACGTGTATGTTTCAACTATGTGTTTATTTGTATACACGAGGTTTGTTATTCTGTTATGCATATATCATTGTCAAAGTTAAGTCGATATATGTTTCCTGCCATCATACTTCATCTCAATCACACTTTTAGATATATAATCAGTATTATGCGGGATTTATTTTCATGTTTTTTCCTAGTCGGTATAAAAGGCCTGGTTGTTTATTAAGGAAACATTAGTGCGAAAAGCCGTAGTTAAACGAAATGTAGAACGCGTAATAAGCATAACTATTTACATACATACTCAAGTGTAATTGTTTGTTTTTGTTTAACCAAGTTTAATACATTAATGTTATATGTTTGATGTTTTCCATTTTGCGTACATGCCATTACAGTAAACTATTTTAAGTGATATTTGTGAACGATACTCTCGTTACATGTTTGTTTTCTTCTTGAGTTGACTGAACTCTACTTTCGTTTCCCTAACTCACATAATTCGGCGGGTTTTTAAAAAAGGAAAAAAAGCGTCATTTAACATTCCTAAAGTTAAGCACCTTTTTAAACGTAGACATTATACAACATAATGATTTTTCAAATTTAGCAAACCAATTGTTTAAATCACAAGGTTCGTATGTGCAATATTGCGATTTTCTATAAACACACTTAAAGTTAAATTCGATCAAACACCGAAATCCACAAATATCCTTTTTATATGAGAGATGACAAAACTATTCGAACTCTTTATATACAAACTTAATATTTGAGTCGTGTTTAAATAATATAACAGTATTCTTGTAACAGTTTTTAGAAACAATTATATCAGTACACATATCTCTTTTTAAATTTCACATTATATATATTCTAAATGTTCTCATCCGTTATCTGCGGTCTACTATTACACTTCAGCACAGTATTAATGGCTGACGAAGGCATCAGACGTTAAGGAACAGAAGGGGTTGCTTGACAGGACAACATGATCAGCCGTCACGATCTAGTACGACTATTTTTCGTTTACTGTTTGTTTCATTTTAAATCAATGATTGATATTGTATGTTCATAAATGCAGTATGTGTCTTAATCTATTGTTTGAAGTAAAATGTATTAACACGCTTATCATTAATGTGCATATCGCGCCACATTATGCTAATATACACAGAAATCCACATGTCAGCTAGTTTTTATTGTATATTATCGGGTATGTGTATTTATTTATAAACAACTTTTCAGGTTCGGTGGGAAAATGAATCCGCAGAAACCTTCGAAGTGATGAACTGGCTTGGTTATGGGCCTCACATCAGAAAGGCACGGAGAGACGCATACAGGGAGAAATATAGGATTTCTATTGCTAAGTATCTTGGTTTGGCAACCTGGATGACTACAGGTAGCAAGAGCAATGGTCTGACCGACCTCCTGGAAAGTGATTAAGACATGATGCTTTTAAAAAATAATGTCATGTGTTCAAAACAGGGTGTTACTGCTAACACCATTCCGAGAGAGATAACTGTGATGAGATCATTAAGCCGGAAAACTTACCCTGGACATTGTGGGCTGCTGCTAGAGCGACGCGGTATAAGTATTACCTCACGAATAAACGATGCCTTGTGGGATTATGGCTATGGTCTTAAACTTCTTAGAAATGACTTATATCTTTATATTTGGTCGAGGTATGAAAGAAGCAAACACGAGTTAGTGCATTATTTTGCTGGTCCGTCATTGCCCAGTACTGTTGGAGGATTGTTACATATGGACCTTGTACATGCACTACGTTTGTATTGCCCCAGTATACTAAGAAGATGGGCGGCAAGACCGCGTCACTGGCCTTCATCAGATGTTGTTCGTATCACTCGGGGCATATTTAATTCCAGTTGGAATTAAAGGCAGTCAAAATAGACATTTGGAATGTAGAATGTGCTGCAATACCGGAGAGATCGAACAAGTTAACAATCTTAATGACACGCAGGTGAAGTTGTATGTCTTATTAAACATGCTGGAGGAGAATGGATATGCAGATGCTTGTGTTCATGCGCATAAAAAGAATTGTGTCCTCTGTATGGATGAAAACTGGAAAAAAAAACGAGACAAATGTGATTATGTAGCTATAACTAAACCTTAAAAAGATATTGCGTTCGAGGTTGGTCTGAGGATGATAAAGAAAGGTAGTGGCATTAACCTGCAGATGGACGACCTGCATGATGTTGTTGATAGAAAGTTGATGTTCAACGATTACAATGATCAATTAATTAATTAAAAATCACGGAAAAAAACATGTGTTAATAACAATATGAAAAGTATTTTGTCAATTGAAGTAACATCTGTCACAAATGAAACAACGCGTTTTTTTACATTTTTATTTAATGATTCGTCGTACTAATGTAATGCGCATATTTCATTTGAACGTACTGGATGAAGTAAATGCTTTATTTATGTGTGTTGTATTTTATACATACCCGATGTTAAAACTACAGAAAGACTGTATTTATTGATACGTTTATTTTTTATGTTTTTTGAAAGTCTTATTGTTGTTGTAATAACATACACGTAGTTTGTCCAATTATCATACCAGTATTAACGATAATTGATAAATGTTTTAAATGGCCATGCCCAAGCGGTCACATGATTTAACTTATATAGATTCATGTAGTACAAAAACAGGTACAAATGTCCTAGACAAATGACAAGGCCCATAGGTGTAATATTCGCCATATGACATGGTATGTGAGTCCTTTCGAAGTTTGTTTAAATAACACACATGAGATCAAACTTTTCCCCTTACCTTGGGGTAACTTGTTTCCTAATACAATTCTAAATTGCAAACTTCATTCATCTCAAAAATCGCAAGGCTCAAAGTTTTGGTATTCGGTATTCATAGTTTTTGCCTAATGATCATGAAACTTGCTTAATAGAACATTTTGTCTTATAATATATTGGCAGATTTGTTTAATCGTTATTGAAACATCACAATAGCTGCTCAGAACTGGTCAGTTCCATTGGGTTTTTAGTTGTAACCCTCTTTTATTAAACAAAAACATGCCAATCAGTTGTTAAAGGAAGCAACCTTGTGTACACTGATGACGTCATACTGTTTGCTTTCATGGTGTAATCAGGGACAACACGTTCCGCCTGGATTCATGGTGAAACTTGCTCAGAACATATGCTTTACTAATATCTCGGCTGATATATAAAATAAAACTGGGTATTTTGTTTGTAGATAAAGTTATGGACAATACCGGACACTGTAAGTTTTGTTCATACTGTTGATTAATCAACTTTTTGTTTAATGAAATTTTTGTTCTTTAGGGTAAGTGGATTTAATTTTATAAATATGTTTGAGCCTAAATAATAACATGTTGTACAACAGCACATATACGTATATTTATATTTTATCTATTGTTTTTATAAGCATTATGAATTTTTATTTAAATATATACACTGTTGTCCAATATTGACAGACATAAGTTTATTTTCTGAAATCCTCTATAGGGACTGTATTTTGTTAAAATTAAGATTATTGTCTTAAATATGTTTTTTTCCTATGGGTTTTTGTTATCAAAGGACCGGTTTGCTGCACATAAATCGCTGACTAAATTAAAACGGTTTCTATCTGGGCACTGACTTGGCATTTGTGAATGTAACCAATGGACAAATCATGTCAAGATATACATCGTGGATTGAGTGTAGATTTAATGCAGGCAAAACAATACCTTCACGCTCAAATCTTTTCACATATATTGACGTACATATATTTATATGTATAAAGCATGGCCAGAACTGTTGTAAAATGGCTTTTGGATAATCCTCTCACTATAGTTATTGCAGAAGATTATATGGTATTTTACTTTCTAACAATTAGCCTAGTTTTCCCAGAGTGAGGCTTATTTCCGTTCAATTTCAGAATTATTTCAATGGCGCCTTACTTAAAATGACATTTGTATATTAATAACAGTTCTTATTTGTAAATCAAAAATCATGTTTTTGTTACGTGTAATCTTTTATATTAGAGGAATTCGGTTGTTAGTGTTTAAAGAAAAGGCCAACGGAATAAGCCTCGCTTTGCGAAAACGATGCTTAATGCATATGTCGTCCCAGATTAGCTTGTTAAGTCTGCACAGGCGTATCAGGGACGACACGTCTGCATCGACTGGATTTTCTTTTAGAAAATACTTCCTTTAAACATAAACTACCATACAAGCGGAAAGTGTCGTTCCTGAGTAGCTTGTGCGGACTGCACAGGCTAATGTAGTACGACACTTCACGGACATGCATTTAGCCCCGTTTTATCATAGCTCGGATTACAATTTTAAAATTACTAAATGTTTTGCAGTCTGTTCGTCACTATTTTGACTTTTTATGTAAGTTTATGCACTTTATCTGTTTATATTTACATGGTAAGACTAGTCTTTTTGTATAAATGTTATCGTTTAGATATCTTTGTTGCTTTGTTTAATGATAAATTTAACTATTACAATCCAGCCATTCACTTCGCAATCTGTCAAAGTATTTCATTGTATATTGTATTGCCTTTTATGCGGTTTCGTTTTAATGTTCGTACATGTTCTATGCCATTTGTATAGACTTGTACTTTGTATTAAAAAAAACTAATCGTGCGCATGTTGTGTTCATTTTCACAACACTATCGATCCTATTTTTTTTTCTTTTTCAAAACATGATAAAATCAATACCTTAGTGTAAATATCAATGGCTAGTTGGTAAAGCTATTACAATGTTTATTACGTTAATTTGTTTGATACAAGTACATGCTTACTGGATGGTATATTCCATTGGTAGATATTTTTATTATAATGGCCCATTGTTGCAAACTTCACATTTACCAGCAGTAATATGATAATAATATGAGCCTCGGAAAACTGGGCTAAATGCATGTGCGTAAAGTGTCGTCCCAGATGAGGCAGTGCAGAACGCGCAGCCTAATTTCGGACGAGATTTTCCGCCTGAACTGGATTTCATTTAAAAGAGACTTTCTTCAAACGAACATTTCCATAAAAGCGGAAAGAGTCGTTCCTGATAAGCCTGTGCGTACTACACAGGCTTATATGGGCTGAAACTTTACGCACATGCGTAAAGTCCAGTTTTCCCAGAACGAGGCTCATATGCTTTTCTTTCAAGAAAGTCTTGTTATAAAACTAAAATCGAATATTTTAGAAGCAGCGGATATGCGATATTAAGTTTTCGGCAGCGACTGCAACACATACCAATAACTCCTGTATACACCATATACACAGGGACGACTCACCTACCCTATACGTTTTGGAGAAGTAAGTAGAAACAAACATTTTATATTTTTCTTACCGAATTTAAATATTTCGTTATGCATTATGAGGCACTAGAAAATAAATGTATAGGACGCATTTTTTTAAATTGTGAAAATTATTATGTCAATCTGGCTTAAATAGATGCTATAAATGAAAAATGTTTTTGTTGCGTCGATGTCCTTATTATTATACCGATCATGGTTAATGAAAGATTATATTACTGCCTTCCTTTTGTAACGTAATGAATAGTATTGTACATTGTTATATATACATTTAATTTAATAAAATTTTGGAAAATATAAATAAAATTTTAGACATTAGAATACATACCTTACTATATATAGTAACACATTTATAGAGTTGTTCATGCCATTATCACCATTGCGGGGTAATTATAAGTTATCGGCCCTCACGAGAGGGCCGATTATTTATAATCGGCCATCAGAATCGGATCGCGCGACGTCAACTGAACAAAATGGCGTCCGCATTCAGTCTTTTCCAGCGGTGATTAATACAATTAAGGTAGTGGGACCCTAATGGGTACTTTTCCAGAAACACAATTTATTATTATTTACACATTGTAAATTGTATATAACAACTAATTGCATTTTTTTTTTTACTTTTTACCAGCCGGTTAACTTTTTATACTTGGTTGAATACACCTACCCTTGACTCGGTTGGGCGTTTTCTATGGATTTACCCTATATCCAAAATGTATAGTTTTTGTAAATGGAATATTCATATTGTTTGACAATTAACTTTGTTAACGTACTCAACTGGAGTGTGTTAGTAGATACAACATGAAACAAGTGTCATAGAAAGCGAAGTGTGCCTTTGATCTCCAATAATATGTGCACTCATCTGGCTTAAATGGCAAAAAGGACAATAAATCGATCAGTGACAAAAAACGTTAATTACGTGTTATGTCAATTGAAGTGGGATGAAATGCATATATTGTACATATTTATTTAACACAACATATTGTGTACATACTGAATGAATTTCAGGAAGTTTTACCTTTTCTATCTCAAGACATTACACTTTGAGTATGCCTACCCCCCAGTCATTATCATGCAACAGATTATAAATGTGTATATACATTTATTTTGTGGATTTCTAGTTGTTATAAAAAGCGATAGTTATAAACTCTGATATATGATTAAACTTGGCTAAATTAAGCTTTATATTGATGTAATAATTCATTAATGACACAATCTTAAGGTCACCCGAAGTCCAAAGGCAACCCAAGCATATAGCCGCAATTCACCAGAAAATGTCAAGGTATTTCCTATCGTACATAGCAAAGTAATATATTTTGTAATGGAGACACTATCCACATTGTCACCATTTACAGACATGTAGCCATTAGCATTAGCAGAGATGCCAGCTACTTTCTGGGCTTCAGCAGGATTCGGTACTGATGGCTTCACATATGTGGAGAACTTCGAACCCATTTTCAAATCCGTGGCAGTAATCTGAGTTATATCCGGGATTACTTTGCATCGAACTGTTATAAAAAAATAAATTCACACAATGCTTTTTTCATGAATTCAATTATCCCTTTTTAAGTTTCAAATTGACGCCTTATACAATTGTTTGTTATGAGTATTTTAATTTGATCAATTTTATGGACAAACGCACTTTGACGACTCCTTGACCAAAAATTATCAAACATGAAAATATATGTTGCGTGATGTAAAATGATGATACGGTTAAACTCTAAACAATATAACCTTATTGTAAATGAAAATGAATGTGCATGAAAGAAGTCCAAAAATAAATTTGTCTTACTTAGAAGTTAGATCCGTTTTTCCTGAAGGTCAAGGGTTACTTAGGCTGGCTCTGACTCAAACTTGACAAGATCAGGAAACTGCTCCAGACAAAGCTTCCACGTCGATATCTGAGAGATTCCAACACCTAAATAAAAAGTATCCAAACTGCAAGTCAATTTTTCAATAAGTCACAGAAATGTATTTCATTCTTAAACGTCGTAATTCATAAGCAACAATTGAGAAGAGTATTATTTGTTTATGTATAGCAAATATGAAAAACTTACCGCAATATTTATGTGTCTGCAATAAACTGCATTCGTTCAACAGCAGAACAACGTTGGTAATCGGTATCACATTCATTTACGTGTTTACAAACGGCCTGCTCTTTTTACGCACTTTCATTTTGCAACAATGTCAACAGCCGTGACATGAACGAAAATATTTGTTTCGAACGAAAAATAATATTATATTTTAAATTTATAGTAAATAAATCTTAAGAAGATGAACAGATTTAGTTCTAAAATAAATAAACACACATTTATTTCGTATTTTAGTTTTCTTAAACAAAAAAACACGCATTTATTTCGTGTTTTTAGTAATATTTCCGGACTTTGACGTAGATAACCAATCGTTTCCGAACGCTTTCCTAATACGGCGATATCGACCGACTATTCCCGATCTCATTAGGATCCTACTGCCTTAAGCCACAAATAACGAACTAATGAAAAATGATAATTAAACGTAGAGATCTAGCACACAATTGAAATAATGAAAAAATATCGATTGCAACTGAAAGTTTTACTGTATTGTTGATTAGATTGATGAAACTATTTGAGCTTTAAGTTTAACAGGAGTCATCCAACATCAACATTCAGTAAACGACACTCTTACCTCAATGACAACCTTAATCGAATGCTTATAGACCAGTTGACGAGTGACGTCACGCGCACCTGCAAAGTTTAGACTCCGCCCACTGGTTGGCAAAAAGAGGTGGAATTCATATCTATAAGCGCATATAGAGGTTTACATTATCATGTTTTTTTTTGTTTTTTTTTAGATATTTATGCACTATTTCAACTATAATGTTTCTTAATATATCTGAATAAAACATTAGCATGAAAGGAAATGCATTTTTGGAACGATTATATTGTAGTTATTATTTGTTTTTACTGACAACGAACTCGGGAATGGAACACAATCTACGAGCTCGGTATGCGGTTACCACAAAAA